>JAVYIG010005958.1:52500-126956 GCA_035222895.1 Strongylocentrotus droebachiensis | reverse complement strand
CGAGGATCTAGATGAAGACGAGGATGATGATTTCATCGCCGTGGAGACAGAAGAGGAAGAGGACGATGACAGGGAGTTTGATGACGTGATGGCTGAAGACGGGGAGGACGTAATCGATCGAGATGAATTCGGTGATGAAGATGAGGATATGCTTGATGTAAGAATTTCTCGATTTTCTATAACCTCTGCTATAATAGTTAGTACCAGATCAACATAAATCTGGAACCGATGCACATGGATCAACGAGTTTGAAGCTAGACTCTCAGGCCCGAATTCACAAAGCAAGGTTTGAGCTCAAACCTCCTTTTGTTTCGCCAAACCTCCTTTTGTTATTTACAAACCTGGTTTGTAAATAACAAAAGGAGGTTTGGCGAAACAAAAGGAGGTTTGAGCTCAAACCTTGCTTTGTGAATTTGGGCCTCAAAGTTTGAATTTAAACAGAGGGCACCTGCACACAGAACTTTAAAATTTAATTTTTGACCTCCTGCAATAGTTAGTATAGAGTCCTGTCTATAATATGAGAGTGAAACCCAAATTACAGGTACCATCTTATTTGTATTTTGTATATAAGTGACCTATAAATAGTGCTGGGACCTTGTATACTGGTACCTGTGTACACGAACGAACCACCACTACACATGTAGAAAATTCACTACACAAATAAATGAAAGTAAAAACAAGTCGCCTGTCTTTGAACATTATAAATTGCTGAAGTCAATATTTCACAAAAATATCCATAATTAGTCTAAAGATAATGTTTAAATTTATTAAATAATCATTTTCATACATTGTACAACTTTGATCCAATCTCGTTGAGTCTATTATCTTGTTGTCATGCAAACAATGCCGATCATTGCAGTCTGACTTTCCCATGAGCGCGATAGTTTCATGTGCGGTACACTTTTCTGAGAAAATCCTTGTTTCGACAGACAAACAAAGACAAGCGAGCATGTGCAATGTTTTCCCTGAGAGCGTATGCGAACCATTGCAGCATTGGGGATGATGTAGCAAATCATCAAAATTTAACATTATTTGAAGGTAGGTAGAGGGAAGAATAGATTACTAAATTAAAAGAAAAAACTATCTGGGCTCGTCGCTGATAGGTACCGTATTTTATTTAAATCCCGATTCACAAAGGGATTTTGAATTATTGTTGTCGTGAGAAGTCGGAAAATCAATATTTATCGCAAGGATCACATTTTTCTGAAGTCATAAAATCTAGCAGTCATGTATGCTGGTGTAACGTGTCTGAAATACTGCTTTTGATTTTCGTAAATTTCATTTCCTCGTATTGCACGAACGGATAAAGTGCCGGCACTACATACAAACCATCTACCTTGGGGACATTGTATTTTCAATCAGTGTCATCTAATCCGTGTCAATGTACTTTCTGTGATGGTTTAATATTTTATTCAATGAATTGCAAGCGTGGTATCTTCTTCCATCCATCAAAGTGGCTTGTCATAAACTGATGTTGTGTTCATCTTTTTGCTGGCATTGCAAAAACTTGAAAAACTGAAAATATTATTTTTGTAGATATCACTGACTCTGAGAAAGGCTTAATAGGTGACCTACGTATAACCCATGAACTTTTCAATGTAGGATTGTCATATTTTCAACCAGTGTCATTTGTCTCTGTGTACTTTTTGTGATGGTTTAGTTGGATATTTTCTTTGCTCTTTCTAGGATGAAGATGACTTTGACCACTTCCAGGATACAGAAGAGTTTGAGAATTTTGAGGAGCGACCTGCCAAAGGAAAAGGGAAAGAGGCACCCGATCTTGAAATCACTAAGGTAATAATAATATTCAGCTTTTATATAGCACTTAATACATCTCGGACGTCTCTAAGCGCTTTACAGATTTATAATGTACTGTTACCTGGTCATTGGATTCAGTGCTTGCCCGCACAAACTGTGTCCACAATCTCCACTCCCTGGGGAGCATTTCAGCCAGGCGTGACTTGACGCTCAAAAACTGTTTGACCAACAATGACGGTCGCATCCTACCGGATACCCATTTAACACCTGGGTGGAGAGTAGAGAGTGCAGGTTCATATCTTGCCAAAGGATATTAGTGCTGTGTCGGGAGTCGAACCCTCGACCTTCGCATCTCCAGTCAGCGCCTTAACTACGCGACCACGACACTAATTAGTAGGCCTGAGTCATCACAGTTTTCTTTCCAAATATGCCCTGATGGCTTAGTACTTGTAGGACCCCCAACGCTTTGATTATTTATTTAGATTTTTCTTCAATTTTGTTGCTTTGATTAATTTCTGCATGTGAGATGAGATTATGTGGATTTTTCTTCGATTTTGTAAATACCTAATTGTTTTGTGCAGGTATGAAAACACCCAGAGAAATCTTATGCCATATAAATAATTCTTCAATTGAAGATGATGCCTTTTTCTTTCAGGGCAGTTTGCAAAAAGTTAGTGGAGGATGTGCCCATTATTATGAGAGGAGAGCTTAAAATATACTTTGCATTAAAAATGTTTGTTATAATGAGAATGTTAATCTACATCTGCACAGTTCAACTTTAGTTGATGCAGTTAAAAATCACTGAGGATCCAATTTGGCTTTTCATATTTAAGTCATTCGTAACTTTACGAACAGCTTTATGACCCCCCCCCCCCCTTGGGTGTTTACTCATATACTCCCAGACAGTGTTAATACCCTTCAGGCTCTCATCATATGATACCATGTTTTGTCTATGTTCATAACATGGGTAACATTGGTGCATGTAACACCAGTGAAAGACAATAAAACTTGAATCTTGAAGACCTGTCCATTGATTGATATCATTGGTTATCAGGGAAATACAGTCAAACCTGCATGAGTGACCACCTGTCTACAAAGACCACATTGTTTGTTTCCCTTGAAAATGGTTTCTCATTGAAACATGTACTATTAAGGAACCTGTACATAAAGACCACCTGCCTTTAAAGACCACTTTTTGGTCTCCCTT
Source organism: Strongylocentrotus droebachiensis (assembly GCA_035222895.1). Classification (NCBI taxonomy): domain Eukaryota; kingdom Metazoa; phylum Echinodermata; class Echinoidea; order Camarodonta; family Strongylocentrotidae; genus Strongylocentrotus; species Strongylocentrotus droebachiensis. The sequence goes on along the minus strand of JAVYIG010005958.1, from coordinate 123,991 downwards.
GGGTGGTCTTTATAGACGGGTTTCACTGTACCTGAATAGTTTCAATTTACCCCTGACAACCCAAAGATAATGTGGCTTTAAAGGCAGGCTTTAATACTTCAGCTAGAAGGGATTAGACCACCTAGCGAGCCAGCGAGGTCACTGTGACAGGTGGCTATCTCATTAACTCAGCTCTCATTTAACATAAGAAAAAGAGGATCATGGGGGACCAACAGGCACCGATTGGGGAAGTTTTCTATATAGAGGGAGCAAGTAGCTACAAGTAGGACAGTGTGCCTTTAATGTACTTGGTGTTGTTCCTCTCAGGTTCCCCTTCATCTGCGTAACAGCTGGGACAGCTACTACCTTGAGTTGCTGATGTTGGCTGGGGTGGCGGCTTACCTTCTCAACTACATGAATGGCAAGTCCAAGAACCAGCGACTTGCCACGGCCTGGCTCAACTGCCATAAGGAACTCCTGGAAGCAAACTTTGCTCTCGTGGGTAAGTTGGAATGCTGGAGACTGAATCTGCATGGAACGTATAGAGGTGTCGTGGTCTAGTGGGTACGTCACCAGACTGTGGATCACATGGTCCTGGTTCAAGTCCCACAGCGTCACTGATGTCCTTTGGCAAGACATTAATCTACATTTGCCACTCTTCACCCAGATGAAGTAAATGGGTACCCGGTAGGAAGAAATTCCTTGAATGCTTAAATGCTTAAAGGCCAAGTCCACTCCAAAAATAAATTTCTTATAATAGAAGCAGCAAAATCAGACAAACCAATCAAGTTTTGGGGGATAACAAGGGAAATTAATGGATACAAATATATAAAGCAACTGATAAATAGTGAAGCAAGGACGTCACAAATGATTTCCGTTGTTGGGCAGGTCCAAGCTATTTGCTATGTGACGTACGGGACATTCAGAGACTTTAAACAAGAAATAACAATGGATGACATTATTTATATGGCTATCTTTTGGTATGAGTCTGTGGCTATTATGGGCTAGTTCATTTGTGGAAAGTTTTAGTTCTGACCAATTCATAAATTAATTTTTAATGTAATTAATGTGCTGCGTGACGTACGGGACCAGAGAATTTCAGACTTTTTCAAAAATAAGTTCATCATAAAAGTTCTCTGAATTTATTAAGTTATGAGATTTATGGTAATGATATCTTAATTCATTATGGAATCAAGCATAAATCACAACTATTACCATATTTTTCTGACCTTTCGTTGTTATGTAATATACCAAAACATAAATGTGTGTATGTGACGTACGGGACACGTGACGTACGGGACAACTTTTCCCTATGGGAAAATGCATTGAAGTGAAGAATTTTCGTCAAAATTTGTTAAATGTGAACAATTTTAACTTAAATTAGTGACAATTAGAGTGTTTTAGAACCCAATTAGATCCTCTGACCATCACTTAATATCCTCTGTGTTAATTTATGGGGTAAATCAATACAAATATTACTTTAACAAAGAAAACAAATTAAATTAATATATTCATACACACTATATTACCATTTTTATTCCATTTACCCATCTATCATGTGCAGTCATGCTTATTTTCTCATTTCTTTTATCCATTCCATTCAACATTGCAAAATGTTTTAAAATAATAATTAATGAAGAAGATGAACTTGAACTTGAAAACTTTTATTTAAACTTGTTTGAAACACGGGCACACTCGGCACATCATATTTTGTCAGAGAACATTTCTGATGCTCTAAGTGTTTGTGAACAAAGATAAATTAAAAATATGAAGTCTTTTCTTCATAGCTTGTTTGAATTACTTGATAGTAATATCATAGAATTTTGAAGGAAATTCAAAGATAATGCTGAACATATTGTCTTTTTTTAATCCTTTTTTCACAGATTAGAACATGTATATGTTGCTGTCATATATTCAAGAATTTTGATGTACATTACTGTAGCCTACATGTTTGTGAAAGATGAATACAATAATATAAATCTTGAATGTATTTTGTATAATGATTAAAGACATCTTATTAACACCACTAGATATAAGAAATTAAAACCCTAAAGGTTTGTGTGACCTTTTCCACAATTCAAAAACGAATTTTAGAACGAACGAAAGGCACTTCGATGTTATTTCAAGAGCTTTAATTTATTTTCCTTCCTCAAACTATCAAGGGTAAATCATTATATTGTGGATATAATTTGACAATTAAATTAATGCCTTGAGTATTACGATTTAATTGCAATAGTCTGATCAACATTTTAGTCTTCTGTGTGGCACTTTCTTGCTCTGTCTTCAGTGGGTCATAGATCTATTTCCACTTCCGTTTCTGAACGCACTCGATCGGTACCACGAAGCGTGATTCCTTTCTTGCAGCCTCAATTTTAGAGCGATAAAAAGTTAAAAACACCTACCGTCAACTGAAACGATATCTATTTATTTTTTAAAGCATCTTAATTTAATTCAATTGATTATTTTATTGTTTTGAAAGCAGTAACTGTCCTTTCCGTCGCATTATTAGAACAGCAACTTAGTCTAACTCCCGCCGCTGCATGCACACGATTTTTAGTGTCAGTGCAGTGGTGAAAATTTCGGGTACCCGGTCCCCGCCCGAAATTTTCAAGTCAAACCCGGGTTCGGCAAAACCCGTGATGACTCAGGCCTAATCTCAATAGAGAGGTCCTGGGTTTGTTTGTTGCTTGATTCTTATATCGTCAGACAGCGTTTTGCCCACATTTGTCTCTCTACACCTGTATGAATAATGACCTTGCAATTCTTGCTATCGCCAATTATACCCCTAATGCCCAAATGTCTGCTCTTGCATGTAATTTAGAGCCACTTACGGGACTTACATACTCCCGGTGTACGATACATCCACGCGGCGAGCGCTTGTTTCGTGTACTACGCATGCGCAATATAGGTATCCGAAGCTATTTCTATATTCTTCACTTGATGGCTGCTACTGACTTTCTTGGAATTTTTGCAAGACCATGGTTGTTCCAGAAGAATAACTTAGGGAATCCCACTGCATGTCCATCATTTTGTAATTGTTCTTTGTCAAAATGCTGCTAAGAGAGTCGCGATGGTGCAGTGATTTCAAACTTGTATTGCCTTCGGAGTAACTTTTTCTAGGGTCATAATGGTCAACACTAATTTTTGTCTTCAAATGGATGTCATGTTTTACAGGTGATGATGGCTCAAAGGAAATGCCTACTTCAGTGAACCTGCTGAAGCAAAGTGAGAACAGATACTGTCTCTGGTGTTCAGGAAGAGTCTTCTGTGAAGGAATGCTGGTTGAACTGAAAGTAAGTACAGTAAAAATCTGTCTACAGCGACCACCCAAGGGAAACAAAAAATGTGCTTGTTGTAGACATGTGGTCTTTGTAGACAGGTTCCTTTAGTACATGTTTCAATGAGAAACCATTTTCAAGGGAAACAAAAAATGTGCTTGTTGTAGACAGGTGGTCTTTGTAGACAGGTTCCTTTAGTACATGTTTCAATGAGAAACCATTTTCGAGGGAAACAAAAAATGTGCTTGTTGTAGACAGGTGGTCAGTAAAGCAGGTTTGACTAGCTATTAAGGCAAGCCCAGGGAATTTGCTCATTTTTTGTCCCATACATCAAGTTAAACCATAAAAAGACGAACCGGTAAATTAGATTCTGCCTCATTATTTGGTCTGATCTATACTCTAGTAGGAGGGCTGTTAGCTAAATACAATGATCAGGGGCCCGTTTCACAAAACTTGTCATCCGTGACAAATGACAGTCAGCTACTGAAATCCTTGCTTCTGATTGGTTATCAACAGATTTGTCACTGATGTTTGTCATTTGTCATTGAAAAGAGGCTTTGTGAAGCGGGTCTCAGGACCCTGTCTTATATTAAAGCAGTTGCGATTAATCGCAACTATGTACACCGTTATGAGCTTTAGATAATATTTTTTTCTTCAATAATGAATTTTCAAAAAATGTAAATTCTGTCGATTTGTGACCATGATTTGTACATCCCTTGAGAGACCAATGCCAGTAAATGATGATAGCAAACAGTGGTATGAGCAGCCTGCCATAGTTAAGTCCAACTTAAAGTCGATCTTAGTCTTTGTGAAACACTCCCCAGTTTCACTACCAACCCGACCCCAAACATTCCAAACAAACTGATTCCTGGACATTTGTAGTAATGTACTATTTTGGTTGGCTGTTGTTGGACTGGTGTCAGTCATGTTGGAGTAACTAAGGTATAAAGGTGTCAATTACAAGTTTTTTAAAGAGAAGGTTGAGTTCTGGGAAGAGGTGAAAAATAATTTGTGAGCGTTATCATTGTTATTACGCAAGTGTGGAAGAACATCAGATCAAACATGTTCCCTGAAAAGCACGGCTCTTCAAATGCCTTCATATTCTAAATATGTCATGTAACATCGTAAAAATCCAGGGTAGGATTTTTACGCCACATGTTCGTGTAGTCCCATATACATCTTTCTGTGTACAGTGTTTGTAACTTTACCAAGACTTGGCCAAATTTCTTATCATTTCGATGATTCCAGAACCTTGCAATACACACCAATACTTATATGCTAGATGATCAACCTTTTCTGATCGATTCCACACCGTTTCTTTCACAATGTAATCGCATGACCAGAACTCAACTTCATCTTTAAATGTATTTTGGCAATTGTCCTATTGTTCTTTACCTGTTCTCTTTTTTAGGTTTCAACAAGGTCAATATATCGGTGATCTTATTAGTAGAAAAAGTGAGAAATAATGCGTGTGGAAAGATATTGATGCAGAAAGAAAAATATTGTACAAATATTCATATGTATACTACTAAAAAAGAGTTGTTCAATTTGATCCCAGCATCTTCAAATCATTATGTATTTACCTTTTTGTTTTTCTTTGACAGTTCTTAAAGAGGCAGGATCTCTTGAGTGTCATATCTCGTACCATGCATCCAGCAGGGGATGAAATAGTGAGTCTCGATCCTACATTTTTTAAGCGTTCTTTAGCAATGGCAAAAGAAATAGGGAGGGGGGGGGGAGAAGGAGATTACAAACTGACAGAATTGTGATAACTAAAATAATTTGATTGTCGTATGTTGGAATTATGGTATGAAAAGAGGAATGAGAGATTTAGTCATTGCCTCATGAGAATATTTGCTAAACAAACCAAGGAAAGGCACTTTACATGTAAATACCTTCTTAACTCTGAACTATTAGAGACCTAGACTTAGATGAAATTTTCTCTGTATAGTGATCTCACCTTGTGCACATCGATATATCTGTTTCCAAAACCTCCAACGATAGCTTTATTGCTTTTATATGACTAAAAATTCATGTGCTTTTTTTATTTTAGGGCTTGTAGTCCCTGACTGTAAATGACCACCTTCATGTAATATATCTGAATCGACCGTTTGTCAAAAACTTCAACAAGATTTTTTCTGAAAAGTAATTACCGGTACGCTCTATGCATATCAATACATCGGTTTGTAAACCTGCATCAATAGTTTTATCAGGCCTGATAATTACCCGATTTAAATTGGTTTCCCGATTATTATTTTTTCTTCTTTTTTTTCCCCTGATTTTTTTTTTTTTTTTTTCTCGATTTTTGTCTTTGTTTTTGTTTCTTCCCGATTTTACTCTGATTTTCCAGATTTCTCCTTATTTTTCCTTTTTTCCCCCAATTTCTCCTTATTTTTCCTTTTTTCCCCCAATTTTTCCCCAATTCTTCCCCAATTCTCTTACTCAAAAGGGGGGGGGGGAATATTGTTAGGTACCATTTTTTCCCCTGAGTCCTTTTTTTTTTTCAAGGGGGGTTGGTCGAGGAAAAATAAAAACCTAATTATTTTTTAGGGCTCACTATCACCCCTGTTTTATATTGATGCCTCTAAACTTGATGTGCTTTTGATTGTGGGGCATGTAGCACAGCTGCAAACCATGCCTATTATGGAGTAATGATTCTAACATTTCAGGCTAATGTTAAGAACACTAGATTCCTCCTTTATCTGACATCTTCTGTTTAGAAGCATATGAAATACTACTTTCCTATTTTGATCTTCAGAGATTCCTACGTTTCGTACAGGTATGATGTAGTCTTTGACTTTGAACCACCACTTTAACCCCCTGACAGCTGGATTCTCACATTTCCATAGGCTTAATACAGGAGCCTCTTGGGACCTGTTTCACAAAGCCTTTTTTCAATGACAAATGACAAAAATCAGTGACAAATCTGCTGATAACCAATCAGAAGCAAGAATTTCACTAGCTTATAACAAAGACTGTCATTTGTCACTGATGATAAGTTTTGTGAAATGGGGCCCTGGTTCCAGGATGCAATGGGTTTAACACAATATATTTAATTTGACTTGTCTTGCACAGAAAGTGACGGTGACCCTGGATGCAGACTCGATGGATAGCTTTGTCCTCTTCTTTGGGGCCAAGAAAATCACTAACCGCATGCTCAAGGACATGCAAGATCTGGTAAGAACAGGTTGACCCCTGACCCCAACCTTAATTATCTTTCTGAAATGATTCAGTTATACACACCCAATAGGCCCCTTTGTTCTGCAAATCAAACTCTCTTGACCGTTAAAAAAGCAAAAACAAAATACTGTGGTGATAGGTCCTTTTCATGCTCTGCTCCACGCTTGTTGAATTCTCTTCCAGCCTCCATTTGTTGCATCTCTGTTATTACTATGTTTAGATCAAAATGTACCGGTAACCTTACCTTGTTACCTTATGTCTGATAATTTCACTTTAAATTAGTTCTCTTGTCATTTCTCTGTTTAGTTTTACTTGCATCAATATTGTAAAGCGCTTTAATATAAATCTCATATGAAAAGCGCTATATAAGTAGAAGTTATTATTATAATATTACCTTTTCCCCACCAACACTTGCTTCTGGGCTCTCGTTTGTCAAATGAATGAACAACAAATTGAAAATTTGACTATTAGGTTTTAAAGATTCTGTTTACATTGATTTATATTTCCTCCTTCACAGAGTCAATATTGCTTTGATAAGAGGGAACATGTGGGGAAAAAAAGATGGAATTAAGTGAAATTTAGTCTTCATGACTCCTGAAATGCCCCTAGAAAGAGGTGTCCAAACATGCTTCTGGAATTTCTGTCTTATTGATTCAATCGTCATAGCGAGTAAATTTAATACGATTGAGTGAAAATGACATTTAAGTTTTTTCTGTCTGTTAACATTTTCTTCCTCACAGAGTCAATATTGTGGCGATAAGAGAGGTGGTGACAAATTTGGGTTGCCTGCAAGCACAGTAGTACTAGCTGAATTAGGGGAGGTTGTCAATGGTGTTTTGGATACTAAGGTAAGTCAAACACCTGTATATAAAGACCACTCAAGGAAAACGAAAGTGGCCTCCATAGCCAGGTGGTCTTTGTACAGGTTCCTTTGAAAATGAATTGCTTGCAAGCAGTAGTGCTAACAGATTAACAGAGGTTGTTAGTGAGTTTCAGATACTAAGATAAGTCTGTCGCCATACCCAAGTCAGATCTTTATTTGAAGATCACTCAAGGGACATATACACGTTCATTTTTGAGCAAGTTTCAAACCGATTTGAAATTAATTGATTCTGGTTTGTCTGGTTTAAGGTTATATAAGCCAAGTTATTCTGTATGTAAACAATGAGTTATTAATTTCATTATTTTAATGTTTCAGGTATCTTTTTATATTTCAGTCTTATTTTTGTGCCTTTATTTCAGGTTCTGAACTGCTTGAACAGCCATCCAGAAATGTTTGATTATATGCATATCTCGGACCAATTTTCTGGTCCAAAACCTGCGGCTGAGTAAGTGAATTACCGTCAAAGTTTCGTTATTAAAGGGCAATCTAACATTTGTAATAAGTTCTTTTGTATGAAATAAGAGAAACAGAATGACAAAAGTTTGAAATATATCTGACTAATAAGTAAGAGAGATATGAATGTTTGAAATATGAAATCACTAAATCTATGCAAATCTCAATTGCCAATTTGAGCAGTGGAATTTGATGTATTCTTGGACCACTTTCCCTTTTTTTTCACGTACAAAAATATCATTAAGTACTGTTTTATGCCTCTGTCCACTGAAGATGGTGCCAGAGGTGTTATGTTTTCGGGTTGTCCGTCCGTCTGTCCTGCTTTCTTGTTATTACAATATCTCAAAAACCACCTGAGATATGAACTTGAAACTTGATGAAATCATGCATCACAATAGGAAGACAATCTGATTAGATTGTGGAGTAACTAGGTTAAAGGTCACAGAGGTCAACTCATGAAATTCCATGTATTGGCCTCGTTATTGCGATATCTCAAGAACCAATAGAGATTTGAGCCTCAAACCTGACATAGGAAGACGATTTGTTTTTTTTGTGCATGAAAAACATAATTTTTGTTGAATTGAAGTGTGCCTTTTTGAAGGTGGCAGAATAAACTATTCTTGTACATATAATACAAAGTGCCATTTTGTTCTGGGTTTTATGGGCCTATTGTAAAATGTTTGATTTAATCCGATTCTGCTTGATTTATACTAGTGAAACATTTTACCCTTTGTATCACCAAACTTTTGTCCCTCTTTGTGCATTTTTACTAATAATTTATTATTCTTGTTTATTTGATACAGGGACGAACAGCCAACTACAATGCCTCCAACTGAAAAGGTGCTCATTTGTAACTTCAAAGGTAATAATCAGATACTTGTGTAAACCAAATGTTGTAAATGTTAATTACGATAATTATGTTCAAAGTCTTGTGCATGTGAACTCTGTTTGTGTTTGCACCCTCTTTCACAAAGAGATGAATTTAATGACGTAGAAAAATGACAATTTTAAGGTTTATCTGTGAATTATCATTGAAAGGACCAGGCTATTTGGGTAGTCTTCCCCTGGATCTCAACCGTACAGTGACAACAAAAAGTCTGAAATGGATATAGAGAGTGCATCTCAGCATCTTTTACTGAATAAGCCCATGAAGTTTCACCTGTAAATCTCAAATATTTAATTAAATATTCATATACTGTATAAGCTGATATTTTCGCGTACAGACAGGCCAAGAGACATTTCCGCGAGTTGTTGCTTTCGCAAAAAGCACACAGCAGAATTAATGAATGGGCATATATTCACAAACTTTCTCACGCCAACACATACATACACTCACAGACTCGGTCGCGTAAGTACACACAAGTTTAGGCAGCCCATCGCACCACATACAGCTAGCCAAGTATCGGAATACAAGGAGCTAGTACGTGGGTGCGTCGTGCAATCTGTGCAATATACGGGTGGGGCGGGAGGTGACAGCACTGTATTGCATTACGAACATATTAAGGCATTACGAGTAGCTATAGCGCTAGCAATCGAGAGGACAATATTTTTCGCATGTTGATAAATTCATGACGATATGCAATTTGCAAATATAAAACCCTCGCAAAAATAACGGCTTATACACTACCGGTATTCAGTTTTTTAACAATTCTTGGTAGTGAATGATTCAAATGGGGGAAATTCCCCTTTGGCTCCCCATTTTTTAACGCTTTGATGTCCCCTATGCTTGAAAATGTTATAAATTTGATAGCAAAAGATATCAGTAATCTTGCAGCATGTTAAATGTTCATGCGTGGGTATGTAGTCGTTCGTGAAGTAGGCAACTTGGCGATCACTACATAACACTGAGCCAACGAATATTAAGTTCCTGTGCGTACGTCCGTGTGCTGCCCTCTATATAACCACGCTTGAGCAACTGTAACGTCTCTCTGAATGCTTTCTCATGTTTTCATCAGTCCCCGGCAATGGCTCTAAGAGCGACATCGAAGACATGTTACCCATGATGAAGATGGTCATCTACCTGGTGGATAAGATCAAGAGATTCCGTCTCTCCAAGGAGGTCAGTATTTATCCTGGTCCCGCGTATAGAGAAATGTGTGACCTGTTGCTTCATCACCCGAAATAACGTTTAACCATAAAGGTTGTGAATAAAAGCCGCAATATATATATATCAATCTCCGGGCTTGTTTACATTGTTTGCTGTGGTGGTTTATTAACTGCACTTGAGCTTATTGCACTCAAGTCTGATAATTTTCAGATTGAAATTGGTTTCCTGATTTTTTATTTTTTTAATCATGATATTTTTTTTCTCCAAAAATGTATAGTCCCTGAGATCGATGTTAATTCAGCTTAAAATTAGGGGGGGGGGTGAGGTGCCATCATTTCATGATTAGAACGCCTTGCGCAAGCGCTTCGCTTGGATTTCTAAAGCCTTTTTTTTTTAACTATCACTCCTTATTGCATTTCACAGTTATGTATAGATCTTAATTTTTCATTGCCAATTCCAATCATTTAATACACAAAACAGTGCTTTGGCTTACCATCTTTTGATAATTCATGCACATTCTAATTTCATAGGACTATGGCGACCTAAAAGTTAAAACCCTTTAGGAACTTTTAGAGATTATTGAAAAATTTATACAAGAATTTCATGTTTGTATTTGTAGCACATTTTTAAAGCTAGTCTTAGCATAATTCTCCATTACAAAGGTGACATATTCCATAAGTGGACATGCTTATTAAGGTTGATTTTTGTAGCTAGTCTATACGACTTGTTAATCTAGTGCCAGTGTCATTGCAAATTTTAATGGATATAAAGAATGTGATTTACAGCAATTTTTTGCCAGTGTCTTTATATTTTGCTGGTTAATATGCATGAGAACAAGTCAGAAGCAATTAATATCAGACTTGACAATTTCTGTGACTTTGTGTACATTATTTCTACCATTGTTTTCTATCTAAATATATTTTTATTTGTATTTGGAATCCAATCTCACATTTTGTTTGCAATAAAGAATATGATATAAAACGATCCTCTGTTTGTTTGCTTCAGGGCAAGGTGAAGGCTGAGAAGATCCGTGCCAAGGTGGCAGAGTCCTACGTGAAGCTTGCCCATGCCCAGCGACAGGAGCTTGCCCAGCAGCGCCGGGAAGACAAACGTCGTGTCGAGAAGGATCGTCTCCTCAACGAAGAGGATCCAGACAAGGCTCGTCGCCTTGAGGTCAGTCTTATTAATAATAATAATAATAATATTCCACTTTTATATAGCACCCAATACATCGATACAACGATGTGTCTAAATGCTTTACATATATATTATTACCTTGGTCATCGGATTCAGGCTTACCCGCACACAATATACGCACGTTCTCCACTCCCTGGGAAGTGTTGGTGTTGTTATTGTCATTTTCATTCCATAACTGCAACCAATGTTTATTCTGAAGGAATCATGCCTATCTTTTGGCTTTAAACTGATGATATAAACCTTACTGAGATTTCACTCTTTTTCTGAAAACATCTGTGTAAAGAGTCTTCAAATTGAAAATTCTTCTCTTGCCTTGGAAGATTCCTAGTATTTGTTGTGATAAGTTGGCAGGTATGTTTTGTTAATTACTGAGTTTATATATTATTACTAGTTATTTAAGTATTTGATTTCACTTTTGCTTGGGAGGAATAAAAATGGGACTTTACCACTGTAAGCATTGGGGTCTCTCCTCCCCCTCTCAAAGAAATCCTGGGTAATGATACAGGATATTCTGTGGGTGATTGATAATGCGTATAATAATAAGATTTATATAGCACTCAGTACGAAATACCATCTCTAAGCGCCTTGCAGATACTATACTATACTAGTCATTGGATTAATTCATTCATAACGTCCAGCATTTCCCTAGGGAGTATTCCTACCATATGTTCACTGTGGGGGCATTACTAACACAAATGCTTTCCTCATCCTACCAGGTCCCCATTTCTCTCCTGGGTGTGGAGTGGCAAATGTAGATTAATGCCTTGTCAAAAGACATAAGTGCTGTGTCAGGGATCAAATCCAAGACCCTTGAATTTCAAGTCAAGTGCTAAAAACATTGGACTACGGCACCTTGTTTAATAATTTCCAAAGCTCTCTGGAAGCACATAAAGACGTTATATCATAATACTATATATACCATACAAGGACAAAGTATTCTTGTTTTAAAGGGATACTGTAACTTTGTCTCAGATTCTGAAACAAAATCCTGGATTTAGCTCATGCTGCAATGATAATTATAAAACTTTAGGTCAGTCAGGAACCCCATGACTTTTACAAGCCGATCGCCTGTCTGATTATCTGATTGGAAATCGAAACCAAATTTTGCGTCTTCCTAATGGTTTTCATAACACTAAAGTCTATTGGGCAAAACGAGTATGGTAAAACCGGTCACTCAAAGATTTTTACTTTTTTGAGGCACTTCTTGATCATTTTGAAGTGCAATTTTTTTCAGGGCTTCATTATTAAACCATATCACAGACACTGATAACACTTAGGGCCGTGCATCTCTGATTTAACATTGTTAAACGATGCCTTTAAAACACATATACACATCTCTTTTATATGTTGTACAAGAAACGTGTTTCCTTGTTATCAAATACATGTATATCTCCTCTATCTCTCGACTTGACAGGACAAGCAATACAAAAAGGACATGCGTAAGCGTATGAACCCCAACATGAAGCAGATCAAGGTTAGAGGTACATAGACAGATGCCAGGGATCCCTTGCTTTACCGAGACTACACCACCACCATCATCACCAATGCCCGTAACTCCATATCCAGACTGTCAGCTGTGGCTCAATGCTCCATCTGGGGGGTGTTTCATAAAGATCATAAGTCGAACTTAACTCTAAGTTGGACTTGAACATTATAGAGAGTCATTTGAAGCCTTACACTGAAATATATTCAAAAGCAAAAATTCATTTTTTTTTAGACTTTTCATAAATTCCACATCAAGGAAATGACATCTCCTTGATAATAGAAAATATGAATGATTTGAATCAACATTTTATGCCTTTTAAAATAACTTTAAAGGTGAACACCAGTATTGGAAACGCCCCAATTTCAAAAAATGAAATGGAAGCTCTTATTACCAATCATGTGAAAGAGTATGTTTTGACAAATACATGATGATAACAATTTTGCCGGGAAACCACCTACTAATTGATATATTTGGTAAATTAGGTTATCTATTGGTGTGTGAGAGATAAACGCACACGTGCGTATAGTCCCATATACATCTTTCTGTGTACAGTGCTTGTAACTTTACGAAGACTGGGCCAAATTTCTTATCATTTTGATGATTCCAGAACCTTGCAGTACACACCAATACTTATATGCTAGATGATCAACCTTTTCTGATCAAATCCACAACGTTTCTTTCACAATGCAATCGCATGACCATAACTGGTCTTTATCTAACATGATATTTTCAAATATGCTAACAGCTTTCCATTATTGTTAAGTCCAACCTAGAGATAAGTTCAACTTACGATCTTTGTGAGAAAAAACCCTGGACTGGAAGAGTTGTTGCCAAGTCTACAGCAATTCAGCCTTGAAATTGTAGCGAAATGTACAACATCACAATGAACAATATCTCAGATCAAGTTCTCCGGACTGGAATATTGTAGCCACATCTACAGCTCCAATATCAGCAATATCAGCAATACTACTAACTTGATGTCAAGACTGGACATTGTTCCCAGAGCCCTTTGTTACAAAGATTTGTGATTGGTTTGCCTTGATTTCTATTTAACTTGAGATAGATATAAATTGCAACTGTGTACTTAGGAGATAGGAAATAGTAATTTTGAAATTGATTGGAGTACTTGCGATTGATAGCAAGTCTATAAGATCTACACCTTGACTGTCGACAGTTGCTGTTAAGTATATTCTATACTGGAAATTTGTAACGAAAACCAGAACAGTGCACACAAAATTATCTCAAATCTAATTTCCCCGAGCATTGTTATTAGCTGATGAGGTTTTTGGTAGAGCTGTTACACCCACAGTTACATTTATATTCAAGTAGTGCATGTTTAATACTTGGAACAGCTTTAACGAGGCTTGTTTGAGAGAACATTTAGATTTAGTTTTTGTTTACCGATAGTATTTAAGTTGTGGTAATATTGATTTATTGTAAAGCTGTCATTTTAAGAAAAGAAAGGGATCCCAAACGAGGTATATGTAGTAGAAGTGTAAATCTTAGGTAATTTACATGTCTGTGGTGATTTACATGTCTGTGGTGATGTTTGATTCTGTTTCTGTCCAGAAAAGTGGTAACAGTTGAAGTTAATCTTGATAATCATGATGGAACGTAGATTAATAATCCTGAGAGGGGTAGGGGGACGTGGTGAATTGACATTTGGCTTGACCTATCGACTCACCCCCTCCCCTCCCTCCCCTCCTTCTGAATTCAAAATGATTTAGTAAATAATTTCTATATGAAGGGAAATTCGGTGTGGAAATGATCTCATTCAAAAAAAAAATGTCAGAAAATATTTAACATATAAAAGCACATACATTTTAAATGATATGTATTTTTTGTGTTATTTTGATTTTGAATTTTTCTATTGTTAATTTTTTTTAATAAAAGTTCTACTCTGAATTGTGCATATTGCTTTGTGAGTTTAATGCCTTAAAATTGAAATATGTACAGAATGAACATAAGCTTCTCAAACCTTGAAATTTAGAAGCCAAGCTTTCGTCTATCCCTGTGGAATTTCTCAAGTTAGGTGATTATTCACAGTTTCTTGCTGTCTTGGGTATTAGTAAAGCATGGGTTTGTTTTTTCTTATGCTATGAGGTTGTGGAAAATGTGTACATGTAATTTCAACTGGGCTATTCCGTCACAAAGTTTGTGCAATTTTTTCAAGTCTCTGTTAATAATCGAACAATAAACAGGAATACTGGAGTAGGACACAGAATTTATACATTATACTTGACGCCATGATATGCATGATTGAATGTAATTTTTTATTAAAGTAAATATTCTTTGGATAAAAATGGATTAATTGTATGCAAGTAAAAGAGGAGATTATTCCTGAATCATTTTTTGATTAAAGTTAAAGAAATAATGTTATACATAAAGTGTATTTCCAATGTTTTATTTTTCTCAGTGGTGGTATGTTCTATGATGATGTTGACAAGGATTATAATTTGAATTTTAGTGTGAAAAGATGAAGGTATTGATACTGTATATAAATGACAGTTGTAATGCTGATTGTGATAATAATGAATGGTGAGGATGATGAAGGTATTGATACTGTATATAGATGACAGATGTAATGCTGATTGTGATAATAATGAATGGTGAGGATGATGAAGATATTGATACTGTATATAGATGACAGATGTAATGCTGATTGTGATAATAATGAATGGTGAGGATGATGAAGATATTGATACTGTATATAGATGACAGATGTAATGCTGATTGTGATAATAATGAATGGTGAGGATGATGAAGGTATTGATACTGTATATAGATGACAGATGTAATGCTGATTGTGATAATAATGAATGGTGAGGATGATGAAGGTATTGATACTGTATATAGATGACAGTTGTAATGCTGATTGTGATAATAATGAATGGTGAGGATGATGAAGGTATTGATACTGTATATAGATGACAGATGTAATGCTGATTGTGATAATAATGAATGGTGAGGATGATGAAGATGGTTATAAGGATGGTGATGATAATGAATATGCTAATGATATATGATGATGATACTGGTGATGATGAAAATCATAATGGTGGTGATGATGGATGATGAACAATAATATTAATGATGGTAGTGATGATGGTGATGAGAATTAATGATGGAAGCAGTGAATGATGATGATAAATGTGATGATGGATGATGAACAATGATATTATTGATGGTAATGATGATGATAATGATTGATGATGGTGATGATGATGATGAAGATGGTGATTGATGATGCATGGGTGCATGAGTGATGCTGATGATGATGGGTGCATTAATAGCGATGATGCATGATGGTATTGACGATTATGGTGATGGATGATGTTAACGATGGGGATGGTGGTGTTGATAGTTGTGATGATGATGATGACTATGGTGATGATAATTTACTGATGATGATTGAAGATGGGGATGATGATTGTGGCTATACTAGCTTCTTGGGGAGAGGAAAATGGTGAAGGAATGATAAAGTGGTGTAAGTCTCCACTGCACTGGGATGATACTGATGGAAAGTTTGGACAACTTGAGGATGAGAATGCCTAATAATAACGGATAATTATTTCAAGAGGATGCTAGTGACAACGTGAGTGATGAGAAACGGGCTGCAGCGCTGCTGGTTTAATCTCTTGAAGTTAGACTATGAGTTAGACTGAGTTCATTGTTTGCGAAAATGGAGGCACGTAAGAAAAGAGGACGTGGACGACCTCGAATTTCGGACGAAGAAAGAAAACTATCCCAAGCCAGAGCACGGGCAAAGTATAGAGAAAGAGTTGATGTAGATCAAGATAGGAGAAGAATCAGACTGCATGTGAAAACTTTTCAACTATGGAGGAAGCTGAGGGAAAAGTCGAGCGTAAACAGCGACGATGGCTTCGCAAGGCTTCTGATGAAATGGTAGGTGTACGGTAATTGGTCTGCCTATACCCCTACGCTCCGGGCGAACTTGTCATGTTGAGTCCGCTGTTCAACACGGGCTTTGTGCACACATTGTCATTGGTGTTTGAGAGAGGGGCTGAGAGAGGGGCTGAGAGAGGGGCTGAGAGAGGGGCTGAGAGAGGGGCTGAGAGAGGGGCTGAGAGAGGGTGTCTTAAAACAAAATGTATTTTAAACAGAGTATACAGGGCTGTCAACCCTCCCGCATTTTGACGGAGTCTCACGCCACCACGCTCATTCTCCCGCCGCCCCAATAGCTCGTAGCGGGAAACTCCCACCACCACGCCTGGCCTTCCTCGATCCCGCTCTCCCGCCAACGATGTAGAATCTCCTGGTTTATGAAATAACGTACCGTATACCCCCCAAAAAAAATGTGCTCGAAGTGCAGAAAGTTGTGCGACACTGACCAAACTCGAGCCAAGTTGGAGATCTTTCCGGGCCTTAAATCTGATTTAATTTTGAGAGTTAAGAAAAGTTGTTCAGCTGCTATGCAGTGCGTCCCAGAAAAAACGAAACCAAGAAGTATCAATGTTCTATTATAACTTAATCACAACTATAATTAATTAATGATACATATTTGGAGGCTTAGAGTCTCCTCTTTCATGTGATGCTACTCAGGTAATGCATATTTCACGCATGAGTGATTAAAAGCAGTTTGAAGGAAGGAAACCAAAAAGACATTTGGCGGGCGGTATCTGAATTTCGAAGAAAAATTCACATTTTTAGAAAGTTGAGTTTCTGCCCTTTCATATGACACCTCAATCAGGAAAAATGAGCGAGGAATGACAAAGTTCTGTTTGTTTAAAGTAGTGCTTGCATTTCCATAATTTTTATTAAACAAATTATTTTTCACTGGCTGCCTGCCGTATCAATAAACAAAATTAACAAGAGACTTAACTCCGTTTCGTTGACAATCAGCCGTCGACGAGAGTCTTCATGCATGGCTGATTGTCAACGAAACGGAGTTAAGTCTTTTGCCAAATCTGCTTTTTGCTATGGCAGGCACCCATTGAAAACGAATTCGTTTGTTAAAATTATGAAAATGTAAGGGCTACTTTAAACAAACAGAACTTTGTTATTCCTGGCTCATTTTTCTTGATTGAGGTATCATATGAAAGAGCAGAAAATCAACTTTCTAGAAATATTAATTTTTCTTTGAAATTCAGATACCGCCCGCCAAATTACTTTTTGGTTTCCTTCCTTCAAATTGCTTTTAATCACTCATGCGTGAAATATGCATCACGTGAGTAGCATCAACTGAAAGAGGAGACTCTAAGCTTTCCAAATATGTATCATTCATTAATTATGGTTGTGATTAAGTTATGATAAAACATTGATACTTCTTGGTTTCGTTTTTTCTGGGACGCACTGTATATGCCTGATTTGTGCATTATTTCCATGAACTTGAACAAAAAGACTTTTTCAATTCAATTGTTCTTTTGTATGATATATACATGTATACCATGCAGTTATGTGTTTGTGTTCCTCCCTCTCCCTATCACGCCCTTTCTTTCTCTTTATCTCACTCTTTATCTCCCCCCATTCTCTCTCTCTCTCTTGTTCTCCGTCTCTCTAATCTCCCTCCCTCAACTTTTCTCCTCTTTTCTCTCTTACCACCGTCCAATTTTTCTTTATACCGTAATTAAAGTTTTTTACCTGGCGCTATGCCTGGCAATGTCTCCCAGCTCGGTAATCGGTGTGTTGATTCACCACTCGGAAACTAGAACAACACTCAAATTTGTCTGTCATCTTGGTTTGAACGTAATCTTTCTGATAGATCTCAATATGTAGTTTATAATAATAATTCCTCCAATTTTTCTTCTATTACATGGTGAACCACAAGGTTCTATCCTAGGTCCCCTACTGTCTTTTAATTTACATCAATGATCTTACACACACAAAAAAAAAAGCCATTCATCCTTTTAACCCCCTAGGCCTATATGTACTTGTCATTTTATTTCTATTCAAGTACTGCTGACATTTAGAATGGATATGACTAGAACAAAAAAGCATGTGGAAGATGTATGTTGTACAGTGCATATTGCATGTATTGTATACATTATAATAGGGTTTATTGTGAATATCTGTGAGTATGGATGCTTTCAATCCTTATTGCTCCAAAACAAAAAATATTATATCTCTGAAACTTTTATATATTTTAGTGAACATGTCAGAGATTACATTTCATGAAAAATGTTGTCAAGGTCACGTGATCCACAAGGTAAATTTCAGGGTCAAATCTTAGGTCAAGAGGTCAAATTACCCCAACATGTACAAATCTTCAAAATGGCAGCAGATTTAGAATCCTTTTGAATACCCTTTCCAATAATACAAATTTTGTGAAGATTGACCCATTAGTTCCCGAGATACAAGGGTTCAAAGGTAGGCCCGCCACCCCCATTTTTGCAAAAATCTCAAAATTTGGTGGGCCGTATCTCCCAAACCCCTCACCCGATTGACCTCAAATTTGGGGTTTGGTGCTGTGAGATCACACTCAACGAGTACACTCAGTTTCATCAAAATAAAAAATGGTCGGGTTAAAACCATTGGGTGATTTGACATGGAATGACCCAATAAGATATGAGAAGCTTAATACCAGTAACATTTGGATCCAAAGAACATAGACACTTCCTATTAAGAAACACTTTGCTGATGAAATCACACAACTTTAAACATGGATAACACCCCTCAAAAACAAGTATACGGTACTTCACCTATCCTAAGATCAGCATACACAATTTTCCCAATCCGTACAGTCAAAACATGCTTTTAGAGTCTCTGTATTGTTGTTTGTCCAGACCTTGACCGTCTTCCTTGTCAGCTTCTGCCTATTTTGTGGAATCTGCTGAATGATGTTATAAATGGTCGGAGTTTTCCTAGAGGTGGTTTAGCACATGCTTTATACCCATTCTGTATGTTTCCATTACACTTATCCAGTGTGCGAGTGCCTCTAGTAGGAATATTCACATATCAGTAAAAATGTGGCATGACACAACGTAATTCACCGCTATCGAAATCTCCTATGGTATCCCATAATGCTTACAGTTACTTATACAAATAAACAACAGCTCTGACTTGAATTCGGACACTGAATCCCTGTAGATCTGATAAAATGTGTGAACATCTTCTCGAGATCGGTAAAACTTTGTATAAACTTCATCCGTAAAGACTTCTGAGGGTAATGCCTTGCTCTAATGACTCAAACTCTCCGCAACAACAAAAAATATAAACATGTAGCACGTAAGCAATACACCTTAAAGTGAACTGTCTGTTCATTTGACCTTCAATCTCTTTGGTCAAGACATCATGGCATATAGACGTGTACATTTCTTAGGGGTGATGACTGATGACATTTACATTGATCCTTCTGACACACTAGATGAGGTCACACCTCCACTGCTGCATGTTCATACCTGCCTTTTGAGCCGCTACGCAGTCCTCAACTTGATGTTGCCATTCTGGACGAGCAAGAACTCTCTTGACAGCCGACTTAAGGCCATGTCAAAAAATTAACATGTTTAGCGTCCCGCCCGCTTCCTTTTTGGGGGCCGCCTCCTATTTTTTTTTTTTTTTTTGAATTTTTTTTTTTGAAAGAAAAAAAACATGTAAAACATTGCTAAAATGGATCTAGATCTATTTCTGATTTAAAAAAAAAAAAAAAAAATTGTCGGCTGCCATCTTGAAAATGTACCGAGCGGCCATTTTGAGCGGCCATTTTGAAAGAAAAAAAAAAGAAAAAAAAGGGTCTCCTTCCTATTTAAAAAAAAAACAGGACGCTAAACATGTTTTATTTTTTATTTGGCCTAAATGCCAAATTTCGGCGGGTTTCAGAGAAGGCTAATAAGGAGGCAGCAACTAGAGGAGGATGCAAGTTGGTTCCTTCGGAAAGCTGTGCTCTGACATGCGGACCCGTGTCATCATTTATCACGAAGATCGTTGTGTCCGTCAGGAACATCTGCTCGCATTGACGTACTGTTTGAGCGAGGAACACCTCAAACAAATCTCTTGTGATGGTCTCGCTGGTGACTGAGTGGTGGACGACGCCCTCATCAGCGCATACAGCAAATGTCATATTGCAGTTCCTCCACGCTGCCAATGTGCAACCTGTCTTGCTGGTATGCCATAAGGAGCTCTACCAAAGGATCAACTAGTCCACATACCATATTATACCACCCCTCTGTTTTTCATAAACAATTGCGCATATTTCGACGCGCATGTCCAAGACGCAGGGAGAGTTCCGCGCGTCTAACATGTCTTCAGTTAACTTTATACATGTTCTTATCAACGTCTAGAACTCTGGCAATTGTTCTTAAGCTGACGGCTGGTTTGTCGGGCAAAAGCTTTCATCTGCTTTAGAGGATTGATCTCTAAAACATGCTGTAAACGGTTTCTTATGTTGTCATCCATCTTGTGATTTCTACCCCCTCTCCTTCAAAGCTTGTCACGTCGACTATCTCTCAAAAAGGTCGCAACGAACGACCTGGTAGGGGCTCACTGTATTCCGAGGGTGTCTGCCAATTCCATGTAGTCAAGGTTTTCATTCTCAAAGGCATCAATCAACCTAGCCCCTAGCCTCGTTTGTAATGCACCTGTAGCGTACGCGTTGGGCTGCAATTTTAGCCGAGATAGTTTACAAATGAGAATGCATTAAGATTTATGCAAATGTCATGATGATGAAGCCAACGTTATTCAATTCAATTCTTTAAATTCAATTTATTTCTCCACGAATGCCAAACATAAGAAAATAAAGTATACAATGAAATATATACATACAATACAATAATAGAACATGTACAGTATTCTAAAGCGACTCAGCCAACTCTATATGGAACAAAGTATGTTTTTAGAAGAAAATCCAGCAAATGTAGAAGGGGTACGGTAGTCAAAAATCCGAAATGATTTGTTAAGGACAACCCTCACTTATAAGAAAAAACTAAACAATTAAATTATTCATATTCACAAACTAAGCCAAAAAAAGCTTCTCAAACACCCCAAAGAAACTAAACGCAATATTTTTTTCAAAAAATTAAATGTACTTATTTCAACCATGCTTGCTCATTCACGAATTTGAATGACCACCGAGGTACCATAGCCAGCATTATATGAATTTGAATGCTCTTACTTAACATTTGAATGACCGGATTTAACAATTGATTGCACGGATAGTGAATTTGAAAGCTGACTCAACGCTGCAAGTGTGACATGCATGATTTGAATGCTCGGAATATAAACGTGAATTTTAAAAAAAGTCTGAAATTGGTTGCGAAGACCTATAGTCTCTGTCAAGAGAGAAGAGATGATATTTCGAATGCTATATAAATCCAGATAATTATTAGTTGTTTGACAACTTTTTTCCAGTTTCAGTGAACATGCCGAGGAGTACAAAGGTGAGAGTATCCTTGCACCTTTCCAAACATCCTTACCCTTGGGATCAGATGGGGGCAGAAGTGAACATCATCACAGGTAAGCAGTCTAGATTGACATCATCACAGGTAAGCAGTCTAGATTGACATCATCACATGTAAGCAGTCTAGATTGACATCATCACAGGTAAGCAGTCTAGATTGACATCACAGGTAAGCAGTCTAGATTGACATCATCACAGGTAATAAGCAGTCTACATTGACATCATCACAGGTAAGCAGTCTAGATTGACATCATCACAGGTAAGCAGTCTAGATTGACATCATCACAGGTAATAAGCAGTCTACATTGACATCATCACAGGTAAGCAGTCTAGATTGACATCATCACAGGTAATAAGCAGTCTAGATTGACATCATCACAGGTAATAAGCAGTCTAGATTGACATCATCACAGGTAATAAGCAGTCTAGATTGACATCATCACAGGTAATAAGCAGTCTAGATTGACATCATCACAGGTAAGCAGTCTAGATTGACATCATCACAGGTAATAAGCAGTCTAGATTGACATCATCACAGGTAATAAGCAGTCTAGATTGACATCATCACAGGTAATAAGCAGTCTAGATTGACATCATCACAGGTAATAAGCAGTCTAGATTGACATCATCACAGGTAAGCAGTCTAGATTGACATCATCACAGGTAATAAGCAGTCTAGATTGACATCTAGTTGCCTCTATTTCCCTGTGTACTCAGGCTCTTGGTAATGCCCTCCCAAATTGACTTTTAGAATAGTGTTGGTCATACTTAGTTTTTAATATATATACAGTCAAATCTGCTTTTGTGACCACCTGTCTACAAAGACCACCTGTCTTCAAAGGCCACATTTGTTGTTTCCCCTGAAAATGGTTTCTCATTGAATCATGTACTAAAGAAACCTGTTTACAAAGACCACCTGTCTACAAAGGCCACCTTGTGTGTTTCCCTTAGGCGGTCGCTATAGACAGGTTTGACTGTATGTTATTATATTTGTAATATTATTTGTATCTTTTAATGTATTCTCGCAATCGTTATGTAATAATTTTTAAAACATTGCTACGCATTTCATGTGCTTTTAATGTAAACTGAATGAAATTCAGCCCTCGGGCAGCCATTTTCAGTATTCTCAATAAACCATTCAATTAAATTCAATACAATTTAATTCAAATTCATATCAATCTTATCTGACTGCATTTGGAACATCACAGACAGATTTTGTGATCTTAAGAGATGATTGGGATCAAGAGCTAGATATGACTAGTGTGATGGCCAATCAGCTACGTGTGTATAATTATTGAACTTCATAGAGAACAAGGCATTGACTTCAGACCTGAATGAATCCCTCTAAGAAAGAAAGGTTATTTCCAATATCTAGATAGCATTTTTACAATTCTGATACAAAATGTTCAATACAAACATTTGATTTTCTGAGGATCTGTTAAATTATCACCCTTTTTGCACACCCTTAAATTTTACAAAAATTTGTTTGTGTATAAATAGCCAATCAAATGCAAAGATTTCACTATCATCTTAACAGCATGTCATTGATAACAAGTTTTATGAAACATTGCCCTGGTCAGAAAATAATATATCTTTCTTTTGTTTTGAACTCTGTAGGGATCAAGGTAAATCACAGGTACATGTAAAAGAGGGGAAAACAAAGAGAAAGGTGAGTCTGTTCAACTTGTTTGGTTTTATCTTAATATAATTATGGGGCATGTGTGGAATAATAATGAATCATGAGATTTATGGCTTGGAAAACAAATAATGCATCCAATATTTCTCACATTCATAAACTTTACCTAAAGGAAAAGTAACAAGGAATTGAGAGCAAATTACAATTTTAAACATCTGAAAGAGCTCAAGTATTTTTCTTCAAAGCTGTGGGAAAAAACAAACTATCAGCTGTTAAAAAAAATGTCCAACTCTTTTAATATTTTTTGTGATTTGCAGCGAGGTCGTCCAGCAGGCAGAACCAACGCCATGAAGGTTCAGAGGTCAACGCCCGTAGCACCTCCTACTCAGTACCCTCCCAGTATTAAGAGCAATGCCTCGTCACCTCATATACCTACAGCAAGTCCTGCAATACCTACAACAACTCCGGCTAGGAGGCTGATGAAGATCCCTGATGAAGATCTATCACATTTTTCACCAACCGTACGATCAGCACGTTTAGCATTTTCCAGAGCGCTTGCTCAGTCCTTCAACGCTATGACTTCACCCGATCGTACAGAGTCAGTCAAGAGAAACCTACATTCAGCCTGGAGCTCTGATGAGACGATAGCAACTCCAGCTCATGGTGTTTATTTCCAGAATTCCCTGCTAGAAAACACATGTGACCCGTCTCTTAGACCGTCGACCTTTCCACAAACAACGGTGATCGGTGTTGCGCCGATAGACGGTACGCAGCATGGAAGCACATTTGAATCATCGCATAGACTTTTGGTTGGAGAAGGTGACCTTGACACTAAAGCGTACCAGGACAGTGCTGGGGAGGATTATTATTCTCAATCGTCTGTACAGTATGGTGAGGCAGTGTTTGGTGATGAGAGGGTCCAGTCCATACCGGGCCAACCAGAACCACAGCCTTCAGTGAAAACAGAGTTGGTTGTAAGTAGCGCTTTTTTACCTGAAGGAAGTGTTTGGAATGGAGATATGAAATGGAGAAGATCTGATCAGAATTGTAAAAAGTACAGTTTCAGGAAAGTGAACATGATAATGATGGACCCCACTTGGGACTCAACAATGAAAGGGATATCAAGCTGACAATATGGGAACGATTAACATTATTTCAAGTAATGATACAGGGGTATGAACATTGTTGTTGTTGATGTTTTATGGGGGCAGTTTTGGGCTGGAAGTTCAAGAAGTTTGTTTGCTTTGGGCATTTAAATAAGAGGAAGATTTTATGTGATACTCCACCCATATAAATGTATCTTCTTCTTTTTCATCCACAACTTACATGTAGGTAGAGACCAATGGCAGTAGTCACCTAGCATCGGAACCAGACCTGAGCCTCACATTAAGTCCAGGAGCAGGAATCAAGGAAGAGTCCATCGAGCTGGCCCAACCTCTTGGAAAGCCTGATTCCAAGGGGGTCAAGGTCCCGGATCCAACGCGGCGGTCTAGACTCAATCAGATTACGGGGGGACTCTTAAACAGACTCAAAATGAGGGCCATGACTGCGGAACCAACGCAAGACTGAACATGCAATCTACCTTGATTTCAAGCTCTCAGATCCAACGCGTCGGTCGAGACTCAATCAGATTACAGGGGGACTCTTAAACAGACTCAAAATGAGGGCCATGACTGCAGAACCAACGCAAGACTGAACATGCAATGTACCTTGATTTCAAGGTCCCAGATCCAACGCGTCGGTCTAGACTTAATCAGATTACAGGGGCACTCTTGAACAGACTCAAAATGAGGGCTATGACTGCAGAACCAACGCAAGACTGAACATGCAATCTACCTTGATTTCAAGGTGATCAGGGTTCCGGATCCAACGCAGCGGTCTAGACTCAATCAGATTACAGGAGGTGTTTGGAACAGACTTCAGAAGAGTGCCATGAATGCAGAACCAACACATATGATGTCATGGTATATGATATACCGGTATATTAAAGGGAAAGTCCACCCCAGGATTTTTTTTAGCTGACGATATAGACCTAATAATACCATGAAGAATGATACAAGTCTCATTAAAATCCATGATCACATAACGAAGATATATCGACTTTTTTATCGAAAATCAGCCGCCCCCCAAATGCAAATGCGTTACATGGGCATGAAACGATCGCCAAAAAATAACCGATAGTATCGAAATTGTGACGTATGTTGCGAGCTGCCTTCTTATTTCGCAGACATTCACTTTCGCTTTCACTTTCATTCATGATTCGTCGTGTCAGTGCGATAACAGTGTACCGCGAGCGAAAGTGAATGTCTGCGAAATAAGAAGGCAGCTCGCAACATACGTCACAATTTCGATACTATCGGTTATTTTTTGGCGATCGTTTCATGCCCATGTAACGCATTTGCATTTGGGGGGCGGCTGATTTTCGATAAAAAAGTCGATATATCTTCGTTATGTGTTCATGGATTTTAATGAGACTTGTATCATTCTTCATGGTATTATTAGGTCTATATCGTCAGCTAAAAAAAATCCTGGGGTGTAAGTATGTAAGGTTATGTTGATAGTTTGTTTGTAAAATGTGAGCAAAACAAATTTCCAATATTGGACAGTAAATTGAAATTGAAATTGAAAAAAAAATGGAAATAATGGTGCCTGTTGACCACCAAACTTTTAGAGAAACTTTCTTTTATAAGAAAATAAAAATTGGAAAATGTGAATTGAAATTCATTGATACCCACATGAATTTTTAAATAAAATGTGTTGGGTTATTCTAATCATTTTAATTTTCAATTCAATTGAATTCAACATTTAATGTAGAGATACAATTTACATCATAAATGAAAAAAATGTGAGATTGTCCTCAAGATATGACAATCATACAAAGAAACCATGGAAAGCATGATAATAATAATAATAATACAGCATTTATTATGCGCCATCGATCTAGTAAACTATTCTGAGGCGCAGAGGGATAAAATTAGATGAGATACATAGAGAATTGAGAAGGGGGGGGGGAAGAAAAGAAAAGAAGAAAAAATGCATAGATGTACATTCAACATATAGAATAAAGTCAGAGGAAAGAGCCAAACGATATGACCTAAATATGGGTCATGTTGGATGTTGAACTACGCGTCTACGTATGTATCCTTTTAATGCCTTCTGGTTTATATTTTACTCTTTATGACTATTTGAAATCTCAGTGAAGAACACCTGAATTTTGATTTATTTGTTGATGTTTTTTTTTTTTTTTTCCTTAGCTCATCGTGATTTTTCCCCAAATCTTTGAAATCTGTGAGGCACAGCGTTGACTGCTAAATACTAGCATAGACTAATTGACTAGCGTGAATTGATATGGACTAGCATGGACCAACATGTGCCAAGTACTACATTTTAAAATTGAAGTTGCCTTACCCTACTACCCCTATGCAGATTGTGCTAAAATACTAATCTACAGCTTTGTGTTTGATTTATATTATGTTATTGTATTACATTGGATAGATACAATAGGTCCATCCTGGCATTAAGTTCATTGGACCAAATGCAGGAAAAAAAATCAGAGAATATTAGGGGGAAAAAATGAGATCCCTGTACAATTTGACAACTCAAGTATTTGTCTAGAACTTGTATACTACTTTAAGCTGTAATCATTCTATTCTAATTAACACCTTTTAAATTTAAGTTTAAAGCTAAAGACCAGTTATGGTCATGCAATTGCATACTGAAAAAAACGTTGTGAAATCGATCAGAAAAGGTTGATCATCTAGCATAGATGTACTGCAAGGTTCTGGAATCATCAAAATTATAAGAAATTTGGCCAAGTCTTCATAAAGTTAGAAGCACTGTACACAGAAAGATGTATATGGGACTACACACACGTGCGCGACACATGCATTTGTATCTCTCAACAGTATATAGATATTCTAATTTTCCAAATATATCAATTAGTAGGCGGTTTCCCGTCAAAATTGTTATCGTCATGTAATATTAAAAACATATTCTTTCACATGATTGGTAATAAGAGCTTCCATTTCATTTTTGTCTCGCCTGTGTAGCAAAAAGCGAGACATAGGCGCCGCTTTTCCGGTGACGGCGGCGGCGGCGACGGCGGCGGCGGCGACGGCGACGGCGTCAACATCAAAAACTTAACCTAAGGTTAAGTTTTTGAATTTTTGATATAATTTTTAAAGTATAAGTTCTTAGTCAATGAAACTTGGACTATAGGGTTATCAAGTCTCCCCAATCATGTGAGTAGAATTTCAGATCACAAAGTCAAGGTCAAAGGTCATTTCAGGTCAACAGACTTGGACTATGTTGTAGCATCATCATCAAAAACTTAACCTAAGGTTAAGTTTTTGAATTTTTGATATAATTTTGAAAGTATAAGTTCTTAGTCAATGAAACTTGGACTATAGGGTTATCAAGTCTCCCCAATCCTGTGAGTAGAATTTCAGGTCACTAAGTTAAGGTCAAAGGTCATTTAAGGTCAACAAACTTAGACTTTGTGGCATCAACATCAAGATTTTCAAAATGCTTCTTCTTCGTTATTTTTCAACCGATTTTGATTCTGATTGTTTCATATGGTAGGGCTAGGAGGGGGATTTAAAATTTCTACACAGAATCGTGAAATTCATTATCTATGCTAATTTATGCAAATTTATTCGAAATCACAAAAAAGGCTTCTTCTCCTTCATTTCTCGACCGATTTTGATTTGGTTTGCTTTATATCGTAGAGCTAAGTTTGGTACACTAAACCTCTACACAGAATTTTGAAATTGTTCTCCATTAATTAATTATGGTAATTTATGCAAATTTATTCCAAAAATAACAAAAATTGCTTCTTTTCCCTCATTTCTTGACCGATTTTGATTTGGTTTGCCTTATCTGGTAGAGCTAAATTTGGAACACTAAACTTCTACACAGAATTGTGAGATTTTGCTCCATGATTATTTATGGTACTTTATGCAAATGAAATGAAATTATGTACCTTCCAGGGCATCAAATTTTTATTTTTTGACCAGTTCAAAAGTGTACCACATAAAATTTACGATATTTGTTGTTGCGAGATGCGGATGAGAGCTACGTCATTGACGTTCTGGTTTATTGAATTGCGTTATGCAGGCGAGACCGCCGAGAGCGTTTCCCTTGTTTGAAATTGGGGCGTTTCCAATGCTGGTCTTTACCTTTAAGTGTTCTTTTAGATAAAAGATACTCGGAGAGTGAGACCTGTTGTGTTACCACCACAGAAGTGGTACTTGCATGACTGTGCTCTGACGACTGCCTAGTCTATCCTCAGGCTCGATTCTAACAACCTCATAGCCAGTATGAAGAGGACTGCAGACTAAACAGACATAACAAGATGATTATGTGGCACTCTCTACCCAGGGTCCAGGGACTTTCCCCCAAGTCAATAATGAGAACCTGAGTTCTCTGTGTGTAACTTAGATAACAAGTCTTCTGAGTGAGGCTGTGCGTGAACTGGGACATCTTTATAGGACAAAATAGTTCCTATATAGTTTTATTGGTTGGTGATGAAATTACCTTGAAATCAAATGAAAAGTGCTGTATATTGATGTTTTTACTGCCCTGTAATGTTGCAAGAAAGAATATAACATAAACTTAATGTAATGCTTTTATTAATCACAGATGACTTTTTCAGATATTAATGAATTTGAGGTGCTGTGCATAAATTATTCAAATTAAGTAATTGATATGCATATCTCTGAAGTGATAACAAACTTGACAATACCACAACATTGTGAAAAGGGCAGAAAGCATACATGTAGATATATGATGATCATGCAATAATCATATTGCAAAATAATAAATCAATACAATTTTCAACAGAAAATTTGTTTAACTTATGAATATTCATGAGCCGTGTGAGTTTAGTACAAAGTGCAATACAGTTGCATCTTGTTGTGGATCTGTGTTGATCCGTAGTGTAAATGTAGATGAAGCTAAGAAGGCCGGTTCACAAATGTATCTAATTTTTTGTATACATATATCTACTATTTTTGTTACCAGTGATAACCCTGAAACTTGCCAGAGAGTTGTCTGACATAGGAACAATGTGAAAAATAGTACTACAATGTAAGACTGATTATAAACAACGGAAAGACCACGCTTTTGAAAACATCGATGACCCTCAAAAGTTTGCGGATGAACTCAACACGTTTTACTGCCGATTCGATACCAACGAATTCATCGATGTCATCGAAGCGCAGAGAGATGAGTTAATCCGTTCCCAGGATGAATCTCTGAGGGTTGAGGAGAATGATGTTTCTCTTTACTTCAGCCGAGTTAATCCGAAGAAAGCTATGGGTCCGGACAATATCAGCGGAAAGCTTCTTCGAAATTGTGCAAGGGAACTTGCAACCCCCTTTCGTTTGCTATTTCAAACTTCGCTCGACAGGAAAGTTGTTCCTGTTTGCTGGAAGACATCCACCATCATTCCAGTGGCTAAGAAGTCCCGTCCATCTGAGCTTAATGATTACCGGCCTGTGGCACTTACACCAATCGCAATGAAGTGCTTTGAGCGTATCATATTGAAGAGTCTTCTTCAGCCAATCAGAGAGCTGATTGATCCTCATCAGTATGCATACCAACAAAACAAATCTGTTCAAGACGCTACCCTTTATCTAACACATCTGCTATACAAGCACACAGAAGAGACGAAATCGTACGTACGAGCATTGTTCGTGGACTTCTCTTCTGCGTTCAATACCATCCGCCCTCATGTGCTTGTTGAGAAGTTGAAGCGTCTTGAAGTAAGGCCATCGCTCATACTTTGGATCGTGGACTTCTTGCAGAACCGAACGCAGCAAGTACGGGTGCAGAACACAATGAGTGAGTCCATTGTTACCAACATCGGGTCTCCTCAAGGGTGCGTGCTCTCGGCCATCCTGTTCGTGTTGTATACCAACGACTGCCGCTCATCTTCGGAAAATGTCTCAGTCTTGAAATACGCGGACGACACTGTTATTGTTGGGAATATTAGAGGAAGTGAGACTGAATACGAAGATTATCTAAACTGGTTTACTGAGTGGTGCAATGAAAACTTTCTGGACTTCAATACTACGAAAACAAAAGAGATGATAATTGACTTTAGGAAAGTAAGACCCGTAGATCCAAGTAGCTGCCCAATGAAAATAAACGGAAAAGAAATAGAGATAGTGAAATCATACAAATACCTTGGCACTGTAATTAATGACAAGCTGAAATGGGATGACAACTGTAGGGAGCTGTACAAGAAAGGGCAGCAACGGTTATATTTCCTTCGTAAACTCAATTCCTTTCACGTAGACCGCACAATAATGTACCTTTTCTACAAGTCTGTGATAGAGAGCATAATAGTAAACGACTGCGTTGTGTGGTACACAGCATGTCGAAAAGTAGACTTGTCTATGCTAAAAAGAATTGTTAAACAGGCGGAAAAAATTGTAGGGAAGAATCTAGACTTCGAAGATATATGTAGAAATAGAGTACTTGACAAGGCGAAATCAATCTACCATAACAGCCGCCACCCCTTAAATAACAATTATGTAGCCCTGAGGTCAGGAAACAGGTTAAGATCTCTAAGGTCCAGAACGAGCAGGTTTCTTAATTCATTTGTGCCAAGCTCAATCAGGCTGATGAACGAGGAGGGTTTAATTTAAGTCTGAATAATAAACTGATTTTAATCTGAATTGTGAATTTAATTTGAACTGTGAACCTAACTTAATCTGAATTATGACTGAATGTAATCACCTATTTTGAATTATAACTTGTATTTAATTTGAATTGTAAATTTAATTTATTTTGAATTATGAATTGTAGGTGATCAGAACTTGAGTTGAATTATATTATGAAATATGAATTGAATTGGTCTGAAGAATAAATTGTATTGAATTTGAATTGTGAATTTAATTTAACCCGAAATATGAATTTAATTCAACTACTTAGTTTGAATTATAAATTGAATTTGATTTGAATTGTTAATTTTATATTAATCTTAATTACGAATTGAATTGATTTGAATTATAAATTGTACTTAATATGAATTATGAATCTATTTAACCTGAATTGTCAATTTAATTTAATCTGAATTATGAATTGTACGTGATCGGGATCTGAATTGAATTATTTTCTGAAATATGAATTGAATTTGTCTGAATCATAAATTGTATTGAATTTGAATTGTGAACTTAATTTAACCCGAATTATGAATTTAATCTTATTACTTAGTTTGAATTATAAATTGAATGTGATTCGATTTTCTTAATTGTATTTTAATCTGAATTACGAATTGAATGTGATCGGGATTTGAAATGGATTTGATCTGAATTACGAACTGAATTGGTCTAAATCTTTAATTGTATTTAATCTGAATTGCGAATGAATTTAATCCGAACTTGAACTGAATTTAACGACTATGTCTGAATTTATGAATCGAATTTCAGTCTGCATGTTGAACTATCAAATTTGTTGTTACCTATGTCCAAGTTAAATGTTCTACTCTGTACCCATCTGTATCTTATTGATGTTTATAATGTGTAATCTTGTACTGACATGCAAATGAAACAAATTTCCAATCATTGGACAATAAATTTGAATATGAATATGAATATGAATATGAAGAGTGTAGACTCGTGGGGAGGAAGTTTTTTCTGATTATGAATACGTTTGTAAAGATTGTAAACTTATCTTTTCTTGGGTTGATGATTAACAGTTAAGTAAAAAATAATAATGTCTTAACAGTAATGTGCCTACAGTGTACAACATCCATTGTATAGTTTAATACATTTTTGTCATGTTTATCTGCTCTCCTTGCTAGCTTGTAGACGTGGTATTGAAATATAGCATTCCAGAACATTCACATAAATACAAAAATTATTAAGAAAATCTTCAGATATATGACAATTGTCACAGTGAAATAAATTGTCTTTTCTTTTTAATTAGTATCCAAAAATTTATTGGAAGTCAAAATAATCTCTAGACATATGTTCTTGTTGTTTTGTTTTGTAGGTGTGTATCATTCAATTATGAATATTTTACGCCATATGAAACATAGAAGAGGAGTCTTCAATTCAGTCTCATAACTCCCCGGGCTGGTATTCTGAAAACAATGTTTTCCTATATGTTAGTAAAATATTGTTAATTGTCATAACAACTTTGAAAATTAAGACAAGTCATTCGTTAATGTCTCCACAAAGATAGCTGTGTTCACTGAGTGTTCAAAAAAATGTGCACACTCATCAATGATAAGTGTTAATTATGGACAATTTAAGTTTACTATGACAAATAACATTGTTTGAACTAACACAAAAGATAACTAGATTTTAGAATCTGACCCCAGATGTCCATTGATTATTAATTGTTGATAGTTTTTTGTCACAATAAAAGTTTCAATTGGTGCTATAGTACTTGTTTCAGTTGTAAATTGAATACAAGTAACACAGAAAGTGTGAATTTAGGAAAAATTTAGTTTATTGGAGACACAAGTTCAGTCGAACCTGAAGAATAATCTTATGTAATGTCTGTTCAGAGCCAAAATGGCATTACCTCTGTATTCAAGTATATGAGTTAACGCCCTTGGCTCCACACAGATGGTATGACAGTCAATAGAAAGGCAATACCAGTTGTTATATTTAAGCACACCTGCTGTACTTTCCAAAAATAAGGCAGCCAAAATGCAAAATGTGTAAACGTTAGTATGATTTGTTAATTTCTAGTTAATGTACAATATTTGATAATTTCATGAGTGATAGTACAGACTTCAGAGACATGAACGTGCTGGTATTTTCTTTCTATCATTATGACAAACGAAGTTGATGTAGTTAGATCGAACTAATCCTTATGAGAAAGAGTCCAAGTTGAAGTAGTTCATGAACAAATTACACAGGCATTATAATATTTGTCTAATCTTTTCTTTACTATATGTTAATGAACAAATAATGATTTTTGTTTTCTTCCCATGTTTCCTATGAAGAATTATGTATGTCATTGATAAATATATGCCAATAAAATATGTTTAATAAAACTTCCTTTGTAGAAGATTATATTTTATTAATTACCAAGGTGCCTATTCCCCCCCCCCCCCCTCAGAAATCTCTGACAAGCTAAAAGAATAGGGAGGGGAGAGAAAGAGAGAGAGAGAAGAGGGAAGAGAGAAAGACAGAGGCAGAGTGTGAATGAGAGGGGGAGAGAAAGAAAGAGATTGGGAAAGAGAAACAATGAGAGAGAGGGAGAGAGAGAGAGAGAAAGAGAGTTGGACATATTGACAAGGATCAGAATGTTGGATTTTTGCTAAAATATAGAGGAATAGAATAAATCGGGAGAAGGGAAAATTAGTTTTAACTCATGAATATTCGTGAGCCATTTGAGTTGAGTACAAAGTGCAATATAATTTCATCTTGTTTTTATTTATTTGAACACATAACTTTAAAACCCTCATTATACCATTCTTTTTCAAAGATAAAGAACGTATATCAATACATACATAGTGTATCAGGGGCAGTTAGCTAAAAGTCTTCAAAGAATATTATTGCTCGCTCCTAGGGGCGTACCCATTATTGTCCATGTGAGAGGTACGGGTCGAATCCCTGTCGAGGCACTATTTTCTTTTAGCAAGACATTAGTATATATTTAAACACACTCCACTCGGGTGAGGTAAATAGGTACTTGGCATTGGCAGTAATGAACTATGTAAAGATGTTCGAGCGCTGTAATGACGGCCGTGCTAAAGACGGGGTACTACTAATGGAGCATCAGGAGTGGCATGCAATGTGCCATTATTATTACTAGAGGAGCAGAATAATTTCCTGAGAGTATTTCGACCTCGGGTAGCGCCCACCCTTGATCAGTGGCATATGAAAATGGATTAAAGGAGGAGGGGTCTTAGTGCAGGCGCGGATCCAGGATTTCTTAGTGGAGAGGGCCCAATTTTGTTTGTTTGTGCTCCCCAGAATTTGAAAATCGCGCCGGCCGAAAAGTCGCTCAGTGGGGGGGGGGGGGGGGGGGGGGGGGGGGGGGGGGGGGGGGGGGGGGGGGGGGGGTAGTGAGCACATTTTGTTTTTGTTTGGTCCTCGGAAATTTAAAAATTTGCACCCCCCCCCCCCTTGAGCGCCAGGGGGGGGGGGGGGGGCAACCGCCTAAAAAGGTAAAAATCACGTGTTTTAACATGATTTTTTTCCGGCCCCCCCCCCCCTTGGATCCGCCACTGTCTTAGTGAGCCGGAAAAAGAGAGAAGCATGTCTGTGACTATAGGGCCAATTCAAGTTGTGTTGAGTTTTTTTTTCTTCATTGCCTTAAACTGGTGGGAGGGGGGAGGGGGGCCTATTAAGGCAACTATGTCTTATGGTGGATACGCCGTTCCTGTGTTCATGATCATTGCATGTTCTGGAATGTATATAGTAAACATGTCTAACTTCTTGAGCAGAGTTTCTTACAATGAAGACAAAGATTGGCGGATCAAGCACGATTGATTGTGGAATTCCTTAGAGGGGGGGGGGGGGGTGATTAATAGCAAAAAAATGTCGAGGAATGTCTTACCTAAGGATATTGGTATACCGTGGAAGGGTTTCGAATCCCGAAACTTGTAATTTATAGTCGGTGACTTTATCAACCAGACTAAAACACCTCCAGTAATATGATTGGGGGCTGATACATTAAGCTACTTTTTTTTCCTTTGGGGGCATTTCCCCCATTATTTTGATCAATCCTTAGTCGACGCCCTCGTGCCAAAGCAATATGATACAACCCTTTCCATGTACAAGCATCCGCCAGGTGTCCTGATAGCAATAATACTAGAAAAACAATTAACAAGAGCTGGTTTTCATGTTTATCTACCAGCAGATTTTCTTATAATGAAAACAAAGATAAGTGGATCAAGCACGGTTGATTAGGGGGGGGGGGGTGATGGATAGCAGAATATACCAATGAATGTCTTGCCAAAGTACATCGGTACCGTAAAAGAGTTGCGAATCCATATACTGGTACTTCATTGTCTGGTGACTTTATCCACTAGACTAAAACACCTCCAGTAATTATTTTTCGGGCTGATAACTGTTTTAAGCTATATTTGTTGTTGTTGTGTGTTGGGTGTTTTTTTCGTGGGGGGGGGGGGGGCATTTCCCCCCACATGTAGTCGACGCCTTGTGCCAAAGTAATATGATACTACCCTCTCCATTTATAAGCATCCGTCAGGTGTCCTGATAGCAATAATACTAGAAATACAATTAACAAGGGCTGGTTTTCATGTTTATCTACCAGCAGATTTTCTTATACGAAAACAAAGATAAGTGGATCAAGCACGGTTGATTGCCCTTAGGGGGGGGGGGGGGGGGGTGATGGATAGCAGAATATACCAATGAATGTCTTGCCAAAGAACATCGGTACCGTAAAAGAGTTGCGAATCCATATATTGGTACTTCATTGTCTGGTGACTTTATCCACTAGACTAAAACACCTCCAGTAATTATTATTCGGGCTGATAACTGTCTTAAGCTATATTTGTTGTTGTTGTGTGTTGTTCTTTTTTGTGGGGGGGGGGGGCATTTCCCCCCACTTGATCATGTAGTCGACGCCCTTGTGCCAAAGTAATATGATACTACCCTCTCCATTTATAAGCATCCGTCTTGAAACTTGACCTACAAGATACTAATGCATGCAGGCTCGTGCATATATATGGAGGGACCAGTAAGAAATAGGCCTAGATCCGACAGAAGACACTTGATTGGTAAGTTTGATTTCGTATTTTTACTTGATTTTGATTGCCCAATATTGTCCATGGCATAATCTGATTGATCATATAATTATATTTGTTTGTTCATTGTTTGTTTGTTTATTTATTTGTGTTTCCCCCTGTGCTTTATTTATTGCATTGTTTGTTTTTCGTTTGTTTATTTATTGCCTAGATTGGTTGGTTGTTTATTATTGTTATTTTGTTGTTATTTCCTCCTCTCGGATATTCAACATAGTGCAAGCCTTGATATGCAGTCAGTTAGTTGAATTATTTACGCTGTGTCTTGGCTGGTTTATTGCATACCAAAAAAAAAAGTATGTTTTTGACAGATTGTATTCAGAAGTCCCAAATTGAAGAATATTCGACTAACTGCCCAAAAGTCTGCCCTATTTAGTCAAAGGAACAAATACAATGTCGATGGGCTTTTTTATAATGTTGATACACCGAAAATGAGGTGCCAAATAGAAGTGGGAGGAAAACGGATAGTTATCATCGAAATTTCTCGGCAAATTGTTGATGGCATACATTTTTGAAGAGAGTAGCTCTATAAAATATGTGTATTCCTCTTTCGTGTATAGTTCTGTAAGACTGTAAACTAAACTAAGATATTCACGAACTTTTGTTTGTGCTATATGATCAAGAAATGTACCATGGTAGCTTACGTACCTCCGACTGATATGAATTCAAACTTTTATGTGAAACAATGCCTAGCTTGTCTTGTATTCGATCCGAAGCTTTCGAATCACGATCGCAAAGACTTTCGAAATATTCAAGGAAATTTCAAAAGCCTTGTTCATCATCGTTTTGAAATGAACGAACATTACAGTGATACTCTTTGTGTTTTTTTTTTTTTCGTTTTTTTTTTTTTTTTTTTTTTGCTCGTGACACAATTTGTGGATGAGGTAAACCCTGTTTCATACTCTTTTTCTAGACTACACTATTTTGGATTTGGACCCTAGCTCCCTCCTATTTTACAAAATCCTGATACCTCCTCTCTATAATTTATGCAACGACGTCGATTACCTTGTCATGTCCTGTCCATATCACAGTTATGATAAACTGAACAAGTCCTTTTACTTACTTTTCAAATAACCTTAGTTTGAATTTAATATCTGAATTATATTTCTATGTACATGAATGTGTTAACATATTAAAGAACAATCCAACCTTTGTAGTAAGTTCATTTCTGTGTAAGCAGAAAATAAGAGAAACAAAAATCGGACCAATAATAAGAATAATATGCATGTTTGAAGTATAAGATCTCTATGCGATTCTCAAATTGGTAATGTGGTCAGTGGGTACTTGTGACGTAGTTGCACTTGGCCACTTAGGAAAAACAGAGGTTAATGATATATGTATCTCTTTGGTACGACGAAGTAAATGCGAGACTCGCATTTACTTCGTCGTACCAAAGAGATACATATATCATTAACCTCTGTTTTTCCTAAGTGGCCAAGTGCCTTCTTGGGGCATTACTCAAAATATATTGTGTGTAGTATATCGTTAAAGGTTCTCTTAGAAGAAAAGACCCACCTGATTGATACATTTTGGTCATTTTTTTGTGAGGAAACAAATTGGAAAGTTGTCCAACACTTCGTCACAGTGACACTGCCGATTCGGGCAATTTAAAAAGTCCGATACACATTATTATTACAACTTTTAACAATTCATAACTTTTTCATTTTTTTGTCAGATATCGTTCAATTTTTCACCAGTCTGCTTCTGATTTTGTCAGCCTTCATTTAGCGTAGTTTACTATCAAGGTCGGATGTCCATTAAAATTCACTTTCACCATGTGCAAAACAATGTGCATATCTGTTCTGTCTGTATGTTATGTAAAACTCCCGAGTGTAAATTTTTGAAACATCTCTCTTCCCTCTCCCCCCCCCCTCTCCCTCTCCCCCTCTCTCTATCTCTTAAACAAAACAAAGAAAGACAAAAAAGGCAAATATCTTAGCACACTAAACGTAAATCATTCTGCCTGAAAAAATGTCAACGTTTTGTTGTTGTTACAGCTTTTGTGTGTTTTATGACGCAGTTAAAGGTTGTATGATTGTTATATCAAATTTATAAAAACCTTTAAACTGATTTCAAAATGAATATGCTGCTGCTTATATATTCCTTTTAGTTAACCGGGCCCTGTCATCCATGTTGTTCATACTAATTGGTATAGCCGAGGCATTATGCGTAGCTGCCTTGGTATTGGTCGGGATATGGATGGGCGTGTACGGAGGGGGCGTGGCTTGGGATGGATCCACCTCCGAATTCAACGTCCATCCAATCATGATGACGCTTGGTCTCATTGTCTTCAATGGTAACGGTAAGACTGATGAATATTCAGTTAGGTAGTACAAAACAATAACAACAAGAAGAACAAAACGTGAGAGTTCAGAACAGAACAATAATGTGGGTTTTAGTTCTTTATAGAATGGTGGATCGAATGTTGATAATTCACTGTGATTATGAATTTATAATCTTGTTTACTATTATTTCTTGGAATTATATCTCAACTTCTATATTCAAAATTATGTAAAACGAATGCTGTGTGTCTACGTTGTCTTCAGAGGATGTTCACATTTTCCCACACTGTGATTCAATGTGCTCGTTTTGTACATTCACATTGTAGGCCAATGTGTTCACACGGTTTTAAAGCTCTGAATAAATGTGTTCACACTTTCATATTGCTCCGGTTGTCTCATTTTCACTCGCTGGAACATTGCAAGCACAAACCACTTACCTTTACCTCCTGGACGGATCATCGCCCATTCCCGCCCGTGATAACGCTTGAAGTGGGCTCGCACGCGCGGCGGCCATTTTACACTTCCAAGAGCGATACGGCTCACTATACGTTACGTACTAAAAGGCTGTAATGTCTGACCGTTCATGAATATTCATGTTTTTGCTTACCTCGGCAAAAATTTTGCTTTTACTAAATGGAAAAATTACGGTGGGGGGTTGGCTGAAGTGGACATAATGAACCAAGCAGAAT
The DNA here is from genome assembly GCA_035222895.1 of Strongylocentrotus droebachiensis. Lineage (NCBI taxonomy): Eukaryota > Metazoa > Echinodermata > Echinoidea > Camarodonta > Strongylocentrotidae > Strongylocentrotus > Strongylocentrotus droebachiensis. Next base: position 84,793 of record JAVYIG010005958.1, on the reverse strand, counting down.
TGATCTATGATAATTCATGCTTCTTATCCTTCGTGTGCTTGACCTGTAATCTAACAATCGCGTGGTAAATTTAGTCCAAAGTTCGACTTGTTGTACATGTGTTATATAGGCAATGGCGAGCTTAATTGCGACCTATTTTGATCAAATTACGGTGGGTGAACTTTCAAAAGTCAATGGGACATGAGGGTTTCAATGAAAGAGCTAGTGATAACGTACGTCGGGGTGGATGTGCTTTTCGTTTAAACAAAAATGAATTTTTAACGATTTTGGGGGTAAAAATCCATAGGCTTACATGTTAGGCTGCTGACTCTGTCGATAGGGGGCGTTGTCAAATGAGACTGAACGGAGCTATATGCATATTGCTCCGGTTGTCTCATTTTCGCTCGCTGGTCCATTGCCAGCACAACCGTAGCTAGTTCGACGTCACTACCAAACTAGAATGTTCCACTATGTAGCAGGGTGTATATGCCATTGTGTATGATGTGTGAACCGGGTGTGCGGAAATGATGTGTTGGGGAGGGGGAGTGAGAGTGTTCATGTTTGGGTAATTGTATGTGTGTCAACAATCAAAGACTAATAAATGACAGATGGCTAATCATAAATCTACAATGACGAGTAAACTGTGTACATCATAGTCCACAGATAAATGTTTCTTGAACGTATATAGCAGACGGCAATCGGCGGAGCAGACGATCGACACTTGAGTGATTTTGTATGTGAGATTGCTTTGCTAAATATAAAATACATGAACCTTTTCCATATCTTTAAACTATCATTGATATCTGATAATTAAACAGTTAGTAAAATAAACCTACCAAACTACATGATACACTGAAATACTTGACTGAAGGTAGGGGAGTTTGATGTGGTGCACAATTGCACCCCTCTGTAAATAATCGAATAGTCCATGGCGTTCATGAATATTCATGTTTTTGCTTACCTTAGCAAAATGCTTGCCTATACTAAATGGAAAAATTACGGTGGGGGGTTGGCTTAAATGGACATAATGAACCAATCAGAATGATTGATCTATGATAATTCATGCTTGTTATCCTTCGTGTGCTTGACCTATAACCTTACAATCGCGTGGCAAATTGCGTCCAAAGTTCGACTTGTTGCACATGTGTTATATAGGCAATGGCGAGCTTAATTGCGACCTATTTTGATCAAATTACGGTGGGTGAACTTTCAAAAGTCAATGGGACATGAGGGTTCCAATGAAAGAGCTAGTGTCAACGTACGTCGGGGTGGATGTGCTTTTCATTTTAACAAAAAATGAATTTTTAACGATTTTTGGGGGGTAAAAGTCCATAGGCTTACATGTTAGGCTGCTGGTTTCTAACGATAGAGGGCGTTGTCCAATGAGACTAAACGGACCTATATGTCACTTTGATCGTACCAAAGTCAGATTTCTCATCTTTTCTGTAGGTATGACATGATGACAGTATATCTATATCATTTACCTAATTACCAGCTTACATGGAAACACTTGAAAACATTAATTATTTTGTTCCTCCATTTTTCTCCCCCTTCAGCCCTAATGCTGTACCGTGCATGTCAGAGGACGCCACACGTTTGGGTTAAAACGGCACACGTGGTCTTACACTGTCTTGCCCTCATCTGCGCATGCATAGCTCTAGCGGCCGTATGGCAGTACCATGAGGCCAATGGTTTACCGAACGTCTACTCCATCCATAGCTGGATTGGAATAACCGTCTTCATCCTTTTCGCTGTTCAGGTAAAGCGGAGGACTCGTTTGCTTTTCTAGTAATTAGTCATACCGACAACGCTGACACCAAGCTGGGGGAAGGGGGTGGGGGTGTTTTACAAAGACTTAGATCGACTTAAGTTGGACTTGAACTATGACAGGCCATTCATGCCACTGGTTGCTCTCACCATTGGCCTCTTAATTTAAGGGACGTCACAAATCCCTGGCACAAATCTACAGAATTTACATTTTTGATTTGTTGAAGAAAAAAGTTACTTACACTGCAAAATTAGGTTGTATTTAAGACTTGGACTTATACTACGGTATGCGATGCTGTATCTTAAAAATTCTGGAACCAGATGTAAAATTAAAGGGGAAAAACCTTAGAAATTATGATCTATAGATAATATTATTTCCTTAAATAATGAACTATCAAAATATGTAAATCCTGTAGATTTTTGACCATTATTTGTATGTCCCTTGAGAAACCAATGCCAGGAATGGGAAGAGGAACTAGTGACATGAACAGCCTGCCATATAGTTAAAGTCCAACTTAAGTCGATCTTAGTCTTTGTGAAACACTCCGGGAAACACTTGTCGGGAAGAAGAAAAAAATGGACTTTGCACTCACCCCCCTTGCAAGACTAATGGATCCACCGATGACGAGGCCGCATAACCAGGGCCGTAGCCAGAGTTTGATGTTTTTTTTTGGGGGGGGGCACATACATGTAATTGATCGACGTCATGGGGAGGGGTCTAAAAAAAATTCAACTGATCTTGGAAATTTTGGGGGGCACGTGCCCCCCCCCCCCCCCCCCCCACCCCCGCGGCTACGTGCCTGGGCATAACTAACCTCGGAAATTCTAGTGGGGGGGGGGGGAAATAAACGACAGCAAAACAGTATCGCGTGGCTCTGTTACTGACACTATAAAAGTACATTTTCATGCATTCGTATATATTTGTTTTTCTTCGTCTACAGTGGTTGATTGGGTTATTCGCGTTCGCATTTCCATGTGCTAGTCAACAACAACGAGATAGATACAAGCCTCTCCATATCTTCTTCGGGGTCTTTATCTTCGGAGCTGCATGTGCTACCGCCCTCATCGGCATCGAAGACAAGCTGATGTTGTCCATGTGAGTTCAAGGAACACGTTCGTAAAGACTTTCGAGAAGAAAAAAACCGAAGGCAACTTTACTAGCCATGACCATCACAGTTTGAATTTAGAAACATTATGAGATAAAAATCATAACGTAATCTGAAAATGATTTCTATATGATACCAAATATGGTATTGAAATTGACCTTTTGAGTTGATCTTTCTCGAAAGTCTCTTCGATAGTGTCAAATCGTTAGATCATAAAAGCTCACCTATTCATTGTAGAAATCTAAATCTCTAAGCCAACTCCTCTGGTGGTTCAAAAGTTGCCGGGCGAATTAAGGGACCGCCTACTCCCGCACCTCAAAATAGTGTCGGGGAGTCAAATTGCTCCTAGCTGGTGTCTATGAACGCTGGTTAATGCCCAGTGGCGGGTCCAAGGGGGGGGGGGGCGAAACGGCCGCCCCCTATTGGCGGCGCCAAAAAAAAAGAGAAGGACAAAAAGAGGAAGAAAAAAAGAGAGAAAAAAAGAAAGGAGAAGAGAAAAGAGAAAGAAGAGAGAAGCCGGATGAGAAAGGAAGAAAGACAAGAAAATGGCACTAAGTGACAGTAACGACAAAAACGGGAACAAACTTGAGGGGGGTGTATGTGCGTGTGAAATATGCGCGCATGTAGGGGGGATGATTGATTGATCATATTCTAATTTTTAGATTGTGCAAAACTGAGTCGGAATTCAGCTTATTTCCAAAAAATTATAAGCATGTTTGTTTATTTTAAGCCGTAGTGCCTAAAGAGGTTAGTGTAAAAATACTTCTGGAAAGGCCGCCGCGCCCGGACCCTCCAAAGAGCGGCGGTATGGTAATCAGGAAATTTTGGGTCATTCCCGTAGTCTTGGGAGCCTTTATTGAAGAGGGGGTCGGCCACATACGTACATGACAGTGACGGTAACGACGGATAAGGGAATAAGGAGGGGGTGTTTCACAAACACTAAGATCGACGCAGGCCATTCATGCCACTGGTTGCTCTCATCACTGGTCTCTTAACCCTAATAAGGCCGGGGGGGGGGGCATTATGCCTCCTTATTTTAATTAAATAATTATGAACTGCAAGCGTATTGGGGATGATCATCTTATCATTTTAGGTTGTGCAATCTGGATCGGAATCCAGCATAATATATTTATTAAAAAAGGGTTCATGTAAAAGCACTCATGATAAAGCCGCGCCCGGCCCCTACAAAGATGAGCAGAATTATAATCGAGAGATTGGGAGTCATCTCAGAAGGTTTGGGAGACGCTATTGAATAGAGGGGGCCGTCCGCATAGAATCCCGAGCCGCGGATTCGAAGTTAATTGTTAATAACAGCCCCTTCGCTACAAAGGTCATCACTCTTTGGTGAGAAATTTGGAAAGGGCACATTATTTTGGATGTCTTAAAGGTATTATGTCCCATTTGCAGGCCCAAAAAATGAAAAAGTTAAATTCCAACTGCATTTGAAAGATAATACTTATTTAGAACTTCCCTAAAAAAGGTGGGGCTTGAAAATGTCTTCAAGTGGGAAAATAATGACTATTAGTTGTCAAATCGACTTTAGGGCATCACAAGAAGTGGGTTATTGATGTAGACAAAATGTTCATGTACCCTTTACAACTCTTTTCATGTATGTTATTATTACCAAAGAAGAAAAAAGCCAGTCAGTCACTCAATAGTGTCTGACAGTGAAGTCTAGCAAGTAAACGGGTTTCCTTGCATAATTTGAATATGGGGACACTGCTAACGTTTAAATTTCTCAGATAGGACATACATGACATATTCATAATTCCTGCAAAGTTCTACAGAATTTGAGGTTGGCTGCAAAAGGGACATAGTACCTTTAAGAAGCTATATACTCAAATTCTAAATTAACGGTAGAGGGGCCGCTTCCCAACTCATTGTTGCCCTTCATTTCAGCTTCATCAGCTCATGTATTTGAGCTCATGTTAGTAGCAGGGGCGGATCCAGCCAGCGGCGAGGGAGGGGGCCCAATTCGTGAGAAAATATTTAGCGGCGACTCATCCGACCGGCCGATAGGGCGGGGGGGGGGGGGTTGCACTTTTTTTTCCTTTTTTTTCGTGAACAAAATATTTAGCGGCGACACAGCAAGCCGGCCGAATAAAAGTGTGGGGGGGTAGTCTGCAGGCACAGACCCTAATTTGACACTTAATCAAACAATCATTGTGCCTTGAGAGAAGTCTAGCCCAGCTACCTACTGGTTGTGTCAATATAGGAGCAGCTACAGTACATGGCCTATGGTAGTCTTATATTGCAGACTCACTTTTACGACTGACCAGGGTTTGTGCTTGCTATGCCACTGATCCTTTAGCACCTATTTCTCCGATCTTTTCCATCTCTGTAATAGATCCACGACGTATTCCTTGCGTCCACCGGAAGCCTACGTAGCCAACTTCTTTGGTTACGTCATACTTGCCCTGGCAGCTGTCGTGACCTTCATTGTGACCTTTGCCCCTTGGAAGAGACCTGAAGAAGTTGCGTCAGAGTTGCAGCCTATTGTGACGTCTACTCCTGCAAGAAGCTTGAACTACCAAGAACCATCCGATTTGTAAACAGGGTCTTTAACAGATCGTAAAGACCTTCGAGAAATCAACTCAACGCCAATTTCAATATCCTATTATACATGAATAATTATGTCAAAGAAATCCTGTTTCTGTTATGTAATAGGTCATGGTAATAATCGCAAATGGGTGACAAGGCTATTGGAATTTACTTTAGATTTTGTTTCCTCGAAAATCTTTGCGTTCATGTTTTAATTAAAATATGAAAATGTAAAAATATAATCTTAAATAGTCTTACCGGCTAATTTTTTTTGTATTGCTTGTGGCAGGTGAGGGGATGGGTATTTTGTGAATTTCCGTTCTCTCTTGGAAGCCTGTAACCAGTGGCGTAATGAGCAAACACGTTTGGGGGGCTGACAAAAAAATCTGCATCTACCCACTCTTACATGCAGGCCCCGCTGAACGTTTTTCAAAGTGGGGTCTAGGGGCGGAGCCCCCGAATCTCAAGGGGTATGGGCATCAGTGGCGGATCCAGGAATTTCTACCGGGGGGGGGGGCACAAAATGGCATGGGGTGAAATATATGCAAAACGGTGAAACAACAGAGCGAGGCTTTAGCGGCGAGGGAGCGGAGCGACCAATCGAGGGTGGGTCTGGGAGGGGGTTCTGGCCCCCTCCTAGAGTAGGAAGCATTTGCAATTTGAGAACCACATTGGACGCATTTTAGGCACTTCCTGGAGAATATGACGTAAAATTGCTTTCTCCTACCCCCTCCAAGAGTAGGGATCTTTACAATTTGAGAACCATATTCGGCGCATTAATGTCCACCGGCACTTCTGATTGGTTAGAAGTTTGAGAAAAGTGATCTGTCACGTCATGAGACGTGCTTCGCTGCTGCAAAATGCGCAAATACGGTGGTCCGGTACTTCACAAGTAGTACTTGCAAAAATGGTCTCGAGTGTATAAACTCTGTTGTTATCAGGGGAGCCGCTAGACCTTTTCAGTGGGGGGGGGGGGGGTGTAGAGGCCACCGATTATCGACACAACTAGCCAACAATAACAGACAAATATATAAATCCCAATGTCCCAATGTCTACAAATCAACCCTATAAACCCGGGGCCAGGAACTAAGTTATTTTTCAGTTTCCCCCTCCCGGGCGAAGCGCAGAAGGTATTCTGTTTTATTAAATTATTAGAGAAAGAAGTCGATTTGTTGTTTCGTATCCTTGTCTGAATTCAGTTTCCCCCCTCCCGCGTGAAGCGCGGAAGCTTTGACGTTTCAATAAATTATTACTCTTAATCCTTGTCTGAATTCATTTTCGCCCATCACGCGCGAAGCGCGGAAATTTTCACGTTTAGATAAATTAATAGAGAAAGAAGACGATCCGTTGTACCGTTCTCGACTCCTAATTCTTGTTTCGCCCCTCCCGCGCAAAGCGCATAAGCTATGACGTTTCATTTAATTATTAGAGTTGAAGACCATTCATTCTACCGTTTTCGACTCTTAATCCTTAATCCTTTCATGTTTCATTAATTTATTAGAAGAAGAAGACGATTCATTATATCGTATCCTTGTCTGAATTCAGACCCCCCCCCCCCCCCCCCTCACCGCGCGAAGCGTGGAAGCCTTGACGTTTCTTTAATTATTACTCTTAATCCTTGTCTGAAATCATTTTCACCCATCCCGCGCGTAGCGCAGAAGCTTTCAGGTTTCACTATTAAAATTATTAGAGAAAAAAGACGATTCGTAGTCTAAATCCAGTTGCTTCCTCCCGCGCAAAGCGAGGGAGCTTTGCCGTTTCATTAAATTATTAGAGAAATAAGACGATTCGTTGTACCGTTCTCTACTCTCAATCCTTGTTTGAATTCAGTTTCCCCACTGGACCCCTTAACGGTTCACGTGCAGTGTTACATTTTGTTTATATATGTGTATTTTTATTGAGACAGGGCCTTATGGAAGACCAGTTTTCAATCTGAATTAAATATGTGAAATAAATAAATAAATAAATACATAAATGTACGTATAAGGAACGTTCGTTCGCAAATCTGTGCATACACAGCCCGAGTAGTGGGTAGCATTTTTTCTCCCTGCAGTGCTTGTCGCATTAGCTTCTGGAAAGAAATTTTTCTACTAGTGTTACTGTTAGTGGCCACTAAGGCCCATTAGTGACTATAAAAAAACAAATGCTGTTCCTGGCTATTTGGGAATGTGTTTGCAACAGAAATGGAGAAACGCGCATTTTGTTGAAAATCATGTGATATCACGAACATTTATAAATCACTTGTATGGAATTGAAAATAATTCATGGTTTGATTTTATTGGGGGGGGGGCTGCCCCCCCCCCCCCCCCACCAGTACGCCAGTGCCTGTAACTAAAGGCTAGTTCAAATATGACGCGGCATGTTTTCTGTTTCTTCTAATGATGACGTAAAGTGATAAAGCGTATCTAATAACACACACCTCTGTGAATACAGGCAACATGCCCTTCATTTGCACGTAAGAGAAAAACTGCTGCGCGATTTTTGTTCTTCTTTTTTTTCGCTGCGTTCAACTGCGCCATAATTATCAGAACAAGCCTTTACTGGGTATTCAATTATTTGTAAGAGGTTAGATGGCTATAGTGGTGTCGTGGTCGAGTGCATATGTCACCGGACTGTCGATCACAAGGTCCGCTGCACTAATGTCCTTTGGCAAGACATTGATCTACATTTGCCACACTCAACCCAGGTGCTTTGAATGGGTACCTGGCAGGAATTGATTCCGTAATGGGGGCCGTGCTAAAAGCCAGGGTAATAACCGGGAGCGCCAGGAGTGTCAAGTCTGACAGACATGAGAGCTATACAAGAACCCACTATTAATACTATTATTATAGGATCTGTACCCTCATTCAAAGTACAACAGCACAACTAATACTACTTTGAATCTATTTCAAGATCAGGCACAAATTTCGTTCATTCGTTTTGACTTGTATCCAAAAATGCAATCAATGTAAGTTATGTGTGAGAACAGATGAACAATGCATTGATACTAGCATGATTGCAAATAAGATTAATCTAATGTCGAATAAGGTAAGACAATCGGGATGATACCAGTGATTCATGGCAAATAAAGAGATAAGAATGGATAGATGCAATATAAATGTTTACAATTTATTTTGTATTTACCTATAACATTAGCCCTGTCTTATGAAATTTTAAAGGAAAATTCCACCCTGATGTTAAGTTGGTTTAAATAAGATTGATGTACTGGGCTATAGCAGGAAATACGGGAGTGTGAAGATGAATGATCAGATGGTGAGGAAGAAGTTATGATCATGAAGCTACATGAAGCTATATGTAGCTGCATGTTAGGTTTAATACAGGCAATGTTTAGTGATGGTCTGATCATGTGGTATTTAAGTATGGAACTCGTGCAGATCGTGTGGTTTGGTGGAGTGTGTCCAGGCTTCGGTGGCCCTCGACAGGACGATTATGGTCTTGGCAGCTAGGGGGGCTCCCGTTACAGTCTTCTATTTTTTTTCTCTATTTGGCTTCATATTACGCATTGTATTATGTTTATTGATTTAAATATATCTTGTATTTCTTGTCACTTTTTTATTTTTTATTTTTTATATGTATCTTTTTTTGTTATGTACCAATCATTATTGATGACCTGTTAATATTGTGATATTAGTTTTGATTTAATAAAACATACAAATAAAACAAATAATAAATTGGTTTAAATAGAGGTAGACAAATGAGAGGAGCATGTCAGTGAAAGTTTGAGCAAAGACCCGCATTCAAAATAAGAAAGTTATGAAATATTTCAATTTCAATTTATTCATGTTCCAATAAAACATTACACATCGATTATAAGCATTTAAAACAAATGTAGAAATACATGTTGAAAACAGAGGGGTCTTCTAAAAAGCAATTCTTGTACAAGTGTGAACACCTTAAATGATACTTAGGTATGATGAGTAATTAACAAGTCCGTAACTACAAAAGGAACTACAAAATAGGGGGAAAGGGGGATGCCAACAGAGACGAGAAAGGGACGAGCCATCGTCATCTATAGGCTTTTATAGAAGGAGCCGGTTCAGTTATTATCTAATCTAAAAGTATATACCTAATATAAGGATAGATAATTATTGAAATCATCAAAGTATATAGTACACAAACTGTCAATGCTATCTAAATACGCTATATTTTTCTCTCCCTCGCTCCTAAGAATTTAGAAACTAGATAAGTCATAATGTGTGCATGAGACGTCTAGTAAATCATTGTTTCTTGTATAACTGTTTTCGACTGTGGTTTTTAATCATCATCAATCATTTACAGGAACTTGGGTGATTCTTACTACTGTATTTCTGTATATATCTTCAACTGGTGTATATTTCTGTACATGTTTTACATTATAGGTCATATATACATTCCCTTTGTTAAGTCTCGATATGGTCTTAATTAAAAAATCTTGATTTAAACAAATATTTGCGTCATCTTCATCAGTTTATTGGTGTTTGTAGCTTGAATGCCTGAGTTGATCCCAATAAAAGAAGTAAAATCAGAACAAAAGGAATTCGCAAGGTGGATTCCATAATAGAAGCCATATCATATTTTCCAATTTGGATACTTCAGTTGGTTATGTAAAGTAATACCCAAAGTACAAACTTAACGACGAAAAACATGACAAGTTTGGGAGCATCTTGAGGAGCTGTCTTGACGCTCACTCGGCTCCTCTCCCCCCCCCCCCAAAAAAAAAAAATTGAAATGCATAAATCAAAGTATTGCCTGTGAGATAAGTGATGTAAAGAATAAGACTATGCGTCAGGCTAACCATGACAGTCATGTAGAATCAATTAAAAACTATTTTTAGTGTCAATTCTTAATGATTTACATTCTACATGGCATATCGAGTATATTAGTCGAAGGGTGTTTCATCGACTAAATTTGATTTTGATCTTTAAAGATAAATATTAGGGCTTAACCAATTTCAGCTTAAAACTTATACTTGTGAACTAAACTTGATTTGTATTTGATTGATGAAACAGGGCCTGAAATCGAAATCAATTTTAGGCCTTAAAATGGATTCGATCAAATAAAAGATCAATTTTAAGGATTGATGAAACACCCTCGGGATCTAGGTTGACACGAGTCTTGTTGCCAGACTTCAAGAAACCCGTTTCGACTGGATCACAAAAGACATACGAAAGCGAAAGCCTTCAGATCTAAAACAAATACAAAAAACAAAAACAAAACACTGATTTGCCACAATCAGGGTCTGCATGATGTCACTTCGATTTTGCAGCCGTATGGTATGGAGATTGCTTTTTTAAAAGTACCATATTTCATTCTTTATCCTTCCCAGGGGCGGGGGGGGGGGGTTAGGGGTTTAACCCCCCCCCCCCCCCCACCTTGAGCTGACAAAAAAAGTTAAACAATTTTTTTTTTAGTGCTTTCTACCCCCCCCCCCCCCCCGCCCCTGGGAAGGATAAAGAATGAAATATGGAGGCGCTATATACAATGGATGGAGAAGTAATATCTTAAGTAGTATCAATATCGGTTCTCAAAGTCCCATTTTCTATCTTACATTCTCCTTTCCTAACTTCGATAGTCTGCTCTTTGTTAGACAATATCCTTTTCCCTGTTTCCTAGTGAAATCAACCATCAACTCTCTGGAAGTATCCTGGTGCGATTCGGTTCGTATCCCAGGATTTGCAGGACATCCAGGCACTCCTTTATGATTTGTCTCTGTTCCATAACTGTCAAGTACTTCATCCACTTATTGGCTGTTTTGTGCGCATCCTTTGAAGTTGAAAATAAAGATGTGTCACTGGACTTTGAATGAGTCATGCCGTGGACAAACTTCTTGAGTTCTGGTTTGAGTGGCATCCCGATAAAGTTGTAAATCTTTTCAGCCTCTGTCAAAGGGGCTTTGGCGAAGTCCTCGTAAGAAACAAGATGGTATCGTCCTTGTAACCATGGAGGCAATGGGTCGGACGATCTCTTCGTGTTCTCCCTGATCCACTGGCACAACCCTCGAACTGTAGGGTTGTTATCCTTAATCTCTTGAACGGGGAGCATGTACTCTGGAATATCATCAAGAAGACCAAGCGGTTTAAGGCGGCCCAAGTTCGGGAAGAAAGGCCGTGCTTTAGCCACATTTCGCGGATAATAGAAGTACAGGTAGTTTATTCTGGACGAGGCAGCTCCACGGGGATCACGAACAAGGTGGATAATTTTGAGATTGATACCGTCCTCAACCACCAGCGCACAGTGGGCCAGGGAGGAACCAAAGTGTGCCAAAACTAATTTCTGGGGATTTATTTTCTATAAATCCATAGGAAATGTTTGGATGTCCAGGGATTTCCGCTTAAATGGTATTACCAACATTTTCTATGATATCTAAGCTTTAAGTTGATACCAAATTTGGCTGCCCGATTGTGCCCGTTCTTATGTTAGAGCCGTTTTCCTTGCAACTTTGCCCCGAAAAAATGTGTTTATTTTGGTCCGCGGTGTCAGAACAAGTGTCACGCGCCCCCAAGCGCCGTGATTTATGACCGCGAATCCTTCATGATTCAGCCGCGGACTAAAAACAAACATATTTTTCGGGACAATGTCGCTAGGGGAATCGGCTTTAACATGACAACGGGCAAGATCGGGCAGCCAAATTTGGTATCAACTTAAAGCTTAGACATCAGACAAAATGGTGGTATTAAAATATAAGCGGAACTCTGCGGAAATCTAAACGTTTCCTCTGGATTTTTAAAAAACATGGATAATTAGTCCATTTTTCAGTGAATTAACTTTTAATATATCATGAAGATTGTGTTTCTATACATTTTAACCATTTCATTGAACGAAATGAACTATCAGGAATATGTGAGGGCAATTTCATATCAATAACTTAAGAACTTCATGTTAAATTGAAAGATTTACAAAATGAGTCACTTTTGCACTAAAACTGTGAATATGTAGGATTTTGCTGTTTGAAGAAGTAAATTTATACCCTAGTTGTGCTTACCGGAAATAAATATTTTACTGAGGTATTCCTCAATGTATTACAGTTCAACTGGTCAAGAAGAGAATTGAAGAAAAATAAATCACCAAAAATGAGTTTTGGCGCACTTTGGTTCCTCCCTGGCCCACTGTGCGTTGCCATGGTTATGCGGACGAGCGTTGAATCGGCTGTGCGTAAACATATACAGTACAAATGTGTACCGATTATGCCTAATAATAATCGATGGACGTGGGAAGGAAAAGCGCCTGCACATGCAGGGTAGCAAATTTTCGCAAAAAGAAATACCATACATGGAAAGCTTAGGTTTAGACGGACATTTTGAGATTAACATCACTGCGGGAATCGGCCGGAATCTTAATAAACATGCTACATTTATAAAAAATTGCAATTTTTTTCCTTTTTTTGTGAAATTTAATGCTAATTTTTCCCAAAATGAAGCTTCAATAAATTTGGTCATTGTATTTTCTAATTGGGTTACCAATAGGCAAGAAGTGCACGCAGTATCAAGTTGATTGCTTTTCCCTTCATAAATTCTCAACACCTATTGTAAAGTTGCCTCTTTTATCACTTTTGGAGCAACATATAGATTTTCCCATGTTCGCAGGGGTATATGACACTTTTAAAACTCGCTAAATATTAAAATATGGGTGGAAAAATATTCTTTAGAATGTTTTCTTCCCCAAGCGAATGAAAAAAATATAAAAATTCACATTCGCCAATTTTGAATTTTGGCACACTTTGAGGCGATTCTGGCCCACTGTGCAGCGGCTTCAGAAGGTCTAGATCGGCGTGGATGATCTTCGTGGCTAGTCTACCTTTAAATTCTTTGCAAAATTCCCCGAGAGCGCTTGCTGAGTGCATTCTGCAAGATGGACTATTTAAACAGAGTCCTCAGTTATGGCCAGAACCAGAACCAGACCAATGACTTAAAATCTTCACATAGTCCGTTTTGAAATCGCACTTGGCGAAACCGCGAAGTATATCTCTGGTCATTTCTTTGCTTTCCGGAGTGTTCTGCGTTACATTCTTTAATTTCCTTAATGTCACAGTTGGAAAGAGTGATTCGAAGATGTAGAAGAGTTCTTGATTCTGGTTGAAAAGCTCTCCAAGTGCAGTAGATCCGAAACGCCATTGCGTCATGAGAAAAACAAACTGAGGGGATTCATCGACTTTTGCAGATTTCCTGACATCACTCGGGGGGGGGGGGGGGGAGGCCCCCTCCGCCCCCATGGATCCGCACCGGGAAGACCTGTAGTGTCATCCTTAGCTATAGCTGGCAAAGCTGAATATGGGTCATCCAGCCGTTTTATTCATCGTGTATAATCAGGTGGGCTGTATATCATACAGACCACCTTATAATTTTGTTAAAATTGCCTTTATTATTTCAACCCAGCCCACTTTTTTGTTAGCAAGATAACTTGAAAATGGATCATTCAATTAACTTGAAATTTTGCACAAATATGCATAGGCATATGGAGAAAACACGAATAGGGACCCCCTATGAATAACAAACCCGATTTCGTATTATTGTTTTGATAGCGACCCTCTTCCCATTTTATGTATAGCGACCCTCTTCTTCGATTATGAATAGCGGTCCCTACGAATATTGATCCTTTTCTCTAATTATGAATAGCGGTCATTGGGAATAGCGAGCGGACCCCATTATGACACTGGTTGTTCTAAGGCGCTCAAAGTATTCAAAGGAATTGATTCCTACCAGATGCCCATTTACTGAACCTGGGGGTGTTTCACAAAAATCCTGTTGAACTTATCTCTAAGTGGACTTAACAATTATGGAAAGCAATTAGCATCCTAGAAAATATTTTGTTAAGGTTATTTTAAAAGGCATAAGATGTTAGTTCAATTTTTTTTATTTTCTATTATTATGGGAGATTTCATGTTCTGGATGTGGAATTGATGAAAAGTCTAAAATACTTGAATTTTTGCTTTTGAATATATTTCATTATAATGCTACAAATGGCTCTCCATAATATTTAAGTCCAACTTAGAGTTAGGTTCGACTAAGAATCTTTGTGAAACACCCCCCTGGGTTGACATTAGTGCAGCGGCGGGACTGGAACCACGAACCTTGTGATTTACAGTCCGGTGCCGTATCCACTATATCACAACACCTCTACATTAAAAAACAACTGTACTAAATGAAAAGGACGTTCAAAATGTGTTAGGATTGCAATCTTCGATTGAGGAATTGCTGAATCTTGCTCTCTGATTGGCCAAAAACTTTCTTCGAGTGAAACCAATAAGATATTTTTAGATAGGTTTTTTTAAATGGTCGATTTTCCCAGCAATCTTTAAGTCATTCATAACTTACATTCCATAAAGACGGGGCAATCTTATTTTACTTTTGTTTTTTTAGTCGTATAGCGTATAGCAACCTGTTTGGGGATTTTAAAGTGACTCGGTAACATTGTTGAAGGTTGATGAAAAAAATTGCTTAATTTTTGTATAAAATGTACTTACTATATTCCTTCTACTATACTAACCCTCTGACATGCAAACAATCCTGAACCAATTCTCAAACAACAAAGATATCTATGGTTTTCTTTGAAGGCGTCGATGTGAGGCACCCTCTAACAGTGATTAACAGTAAATTCTCCCAACCATTTTTGAATTTTCCCAACCGGTTTTTCCATGAGAAAAATACATAAAACAGGCTATAAAAATCTGTCAACACTTAACTGTCTGGAATGGAATGTAGAGCCATTTTATTGCTTTGTGACGATTTACATTCACCTAAAATGTAATTAAATGGTCCTTGTCTTGATGCTGAACAGGCTTTGAC
Organism: Strongylocentrotus droebachiensis; assembly: GCA_035222895.1. Lineage (NCBI taxonomy): Eukaryota > Metazoa > Echinodermata > Echinoidea > Camarodonta > Strongylocentrotidae > Strongylocentrotus > Strongylocentrotus droebachiensis. The sequence continues at coordinate 69,639 of JAVYIG010005958.1, read as the reverse complement.
AAGTAGCAGAATAGAAGTAGAATAATATAGTTGGGAGAATTAAGGATTCGATCAGATCAGTTTTTCCCAATTTGTACCATGAATGGTATAATTGGTAAATCAATAATGATAAATCAAAATCGATTTTAGCAACTGTCCACCAAAAAAAATATATTCTAATCCCAACCATTTTTGAATTTTCCCAACCGGTTTTTCCATGAGAAAAATACATAAAACAGGCTATAAAAATCTGTCAACACTTAACTGTCTGGAATGGAATGTAGAGCCATTTTATTGCTTTGTGACGATTTACATTCACCTAAAATGTAATTAAATTGTCCTTGTCTTGATGCTGAACAGGCTTTGACAAGTAGCAGAATAGAAGTAGAATAATATAGTTGGGAGAATTAAGGATTCGATCAGATCAGTTTTTCCCAATTTGTACCATGAATAATGATCCGTTTTCACTCAAATTTTCAGATTATCTTTAATTGTACATCTAGCATTGAAGTCACTACCTTAGCACCACTATCTCTCATATGAACAATGTTACAAAGTCCCTTTAAGCAGAATGTCAAAAATCATAATTATTTCTCGTGAAGTGTCAAATGATATGCGGAATATATCAAACAATTAAAGGAACAAAATAGCCATGAAAGATCGTGGTGTATGTAAAAAAAGAAAAAGCTCATACTTTATTCTTGTTCAAGACGTAACACACGTAACACATGAAAATTATCTCGAAGCACATATTAAATGAGATTATTCTACACAAGTAAAAATGGCATGTACAATGAATTTTCAAAATCGGATCAACAGAAACCTGGCTTATAATTTAGTCCCCTGATTAAGAGGGCACAAAGTGCCAACCTTTTGAAATTCTATTTAAAAAAAGAACTGTAACAAAATCAATTTGATACTAATAGAAATCGACCTTGGGTAAGTTTGATCATGATGATTTGAATTTTGTTTGTTATAGTTACAAGTTAATGTAATTCTGTGGGTGGATAGGTTGACATTTGACCCTCCATTAAGACGACTGAAGAAACTCAGTGGCCTATTATATAGTATGTTTTTATGACTACCGTCCATGTGATTTAGATAGATACCAGAGCCATTGCTAAATTTCAAATTCAATGCAATGATACTCGATACTAATATCCCTACACAAGAAGATAGGGAATATGGCCTCACAACCTGTCTAAACCAATCAGTTCAAAAGACATAACAAATTTATTCCAATGTTTACTAATCCGGAAAGTTATGGCATAACGTAAACATACTTTTGACGAGCCTACATCTTCAGCTAAAAATCACTGCTCTCGCTAATGCTATGCCTGCTACTTTTGAATTTCTCAGGTCTTATAGCTATAAAGGAGGGGTGGGAATGACAACCGTCGGATCAGCAATGTTTTTATTTTTGATGTTTGCAAGTATAACATCAATATTTTCTTCTTCCCAGGAGCGTTTTCAGAAAAGAAATTTGGATCATCATCTTTGCAAGTCTAATGGTCTGTCTTTGTCATTGTTGGCATATTCAAAATCAGAAGACCCCACAGAGAGAGAGAGAGAGAGAGAGAGAGAGAGGGGAATAAATGGAATTATTCCACAACTGCCGATTCAAAATGGAGAAGCGACGTACCTCCTTTTTTTATTTTTATTACCATTACGACTACTACTACTACCACCAGTGGCGTACGCAGGATTTTTTCGAGGGGGGTGGTTTAAAATTTGAAAACCGCGCCGAAAATTTCGCAACTACTCAGCCAGCCGCTGAATAAGCGGGGGAGGGGGGGGGGGGGGGGGGGGGTAAGAGCAATTTTTTTGTGTGTGCACCAGGAAATTGGCAAATTACGTCGTCAGATATTTCGTTCAGTGGCTTGAGGGGGTAGGAACACTTTTTTTTCTTTTCTTCAAACCACCAAAATTTGAGGGGGGTTAACCCCCAACCCCCCCCCTCCCCCCCGTCTGCGTACGCGCCTGACTACTACTACTACTAGTACTACTCTACTACTACTACTACTACTACTACTACTACTACTACTACTACTACTATTACTTCTACCACTACAACTACTACTAATACTACTACTACTACTGCTGTTGCTGCTGCTGTCGATGCTGCTACTATTACTACATACTATCGCTATTGTTATTATATAACATTGTAAAATAATTTATATACTTCTGCTACTTTTAAAGCTGCAATTATTATTTAGACTTCTGCATCTTTAAGCTATGGAGAAAACAAATTTGCTCCACTCATTTTACCAATTTTATGCAAGACATAGTATTATTATACAATATCATAATTGATCACATCTCTCCAAAAATACATCAACTTGAAAAAAATACACATATTAGGCAATGTGTTACGACCACTTAAAGCCACACTGCACTACTTGTAGCTACTTGCGCCCTCTATATAACAAACAATGCCTAATCGGTGACCATTGGTCCCCCATGATCCTCTTTTTCTTATGTTATTTGAGAGCAGAGTTGATGAGATAACTACCTGTCCAGTGACCTTGCAGGGTGGTCTAATCCCTTCTTTACACTACGCAGACTGCTACTGATGCTATACTTATAGCCTACTACTATACTATCATCACTACAGTGGCGGGTTATAGATTAAGACACGACATACTAACGGAAAATACTTTAAAATGATATGTATAAAAAGTAGAAAAAAAATCAACGATGTATAATATTCATAATAATATATCCACGCTTTTTGGAATAAGCCAATAATTGAAAGCACAAATTTCGCACGGTAATACATTGAATAGTAAACTGCACAAGATAATCGTATATAAGTAAGATTAAGGCGTTAAGATACGATAAATTTCTCATAATTACAAAGCTAATCGATAATTTTTAATACACAGAGATAAATAAAAAATATAGTACACATATCATCGAAAATCCACATTGCTGCATCAACAAAGCTCGTTTGAATTGAAAGTTACTCAAAATATATCATATTTGTTTTCTCAATTTGTTCTATATGCTACAATGTCAAATAAGAAGAGCTCTTAATGGGAAATATATATCTTCATACACAACGTCCGTCGGTGAAATTAATTATTGAACTAGAGATGAGTTCGGCTTTTACCGAGGTATTGAGGTTATACAGAGAGAGATAAATGGAGAAAGTTTGAGAGAGAGAAAAAATGGTGAACAGAAAGAATAGAGAAAGAGACTTGTTGAAGGGGAATTCATTATAACCAATCAAAATTCAATAAATCATCTTGTTCACATGGTATCGGGACATTCACCACTGTTTTGTCCGTATCGGCGTCAGTATTTACAACCGTCCCTAATACAATATTGTATTATGGCCGCCTCTCACGATGCAATTGTGACTGAGAATGGGCCTCCAAAACCTAGAATGTATTCTAGATTTCAGACTAGAATACCTTGTCTCCCATCTGAATGTCTTGAGAAATTCTTTTTTTTTGTTTTTTGTTGTTGCTGTCACATCATATCATGGCATGTCACAACCTTCTCCGATAACCTGAGTAAAAGCCTGAGTAAATAAGGACGATTAATTTTGTTCTTTTTTAATAATAAAATGACATGATACCAATATAGGAATGAGAAACTTAAGTTTTGTATTAAACCCTGCATCTTCAGATGGAATAGATAGGAGTCAACCATACAATATTTTTCTTTGTGCAAGTTTATTTTAATGAGCTTGTACAAAAAAGAAGGTTGATCTTAAAATATGTCACTGTAGACATAGAATATATGGACCGGAGTAGTATTCATTTAGCCTGAATTTAGAGCTACGTCGTGTAGCTTATGAGATGTAAGTTGGTCTAGCTGTAAGAGCACCTCGCTTGCTTACAGACTGACTATGAAGGACCTCGGTTCGAAACTGAGTTACGACTCCCGGATGGCCGGGCGTTAAATGAAAAGATTTGACATAAACAAGTCTGTACAAAAATAAACTTCACATTGATACACACGCAAAGAATTGCAACCAGAGTTTCATCACACGAAGCTGACCTTATATCCAACAAAATATAGAAATAACACTTATTATAAGCTCTGATAGGTCGGTTGTGTGTCAGCAAAGATCGATTCACAAAACTTGTCACCCATTAGGTTTACCACCGTACGGTTACCTTTACTAAGGAAATAGAAATAAACAAACCTTTATCCTAGGGTAAAAACTCAAAAGGCATGAAACATTGAATGACGGGTTGTTAAACACAGGTACCGTTTAACTGCTTGCTTGATCACCTCATCGCCATGGATTAAGAGATGCCAATCAGAGACAAAACGAGGGTTCAGTGACTTGTCAAATGAGTATTTGATACCAAGTGTTCAGAAAAATGTTCGCTTTCCAGGAAACACAAAGACTTAACTCCAACCAACACCCCATTGAAGTCAATGACTAGCAAAACATAGACTTAACTTCTTATGGCCCAAGTGCTCAGTGAAACATAAACCTAAAAATGGCCCAAATGGAGTTACGTCTTTGTGCCACTGACCCCTCGAAAAGGTGAAGTGATATAACGTAACCTGGTGGGATCCGTACCTTGTATCTTCCAACTACGATCATACTGATGACCGAGACGCCGGACTGCTGGCCAAATGTTTTTCAGGTCTTCGTTGGCGGGAAGATCATGTTCAAATAATCGTCTCCGTTCTTGCCTGGACAGAATGAAATGTGAAATACATCAGTGCAAATATGTATATGCAGTGAAGAACATAACTAACTATTGTCCAGACAATACAATTATCATAGGATTTTATTGAAAGTGTGTCTGAATGATAATGATAGAAATGGTAGTATATATAGGTCGCAATACATCCGTGATTTATTACATGGGCCAGTTGTTCATTCGGAGTGGAAAGAGATTTGTTTAGCTTTTGCAACCTGTCGAGAGATAGAAGAAAAAAATGAATGAAGTAGACATGGAATGTGTGTCATTTCAAAGACACCGTAGAATATGCCAGATTGTGACATAATACACCAGTTTACAGTTGTATCAGTGCGCATGCGCAGACAGTTGACCTCGGGTCATTGGCCCCGGAACGGGGCCAATAACCTCTGACCTCTGGTATTTATGCGTACATTAAGATTGCGCTCATGCAAATGATGATGTGCGCGCACAACGCAGCGCGTAGGCAGTGATATCATCAAAATTTGCATGGGCGCAATCTTAATTTACGCATAAATACATGACCTCTAGGTCATTGGCTTTGTTTAAAATGGCGCACACAACTGTAAACTGGTGTATTGAAGATAATTTAATGTACAAGGTAAAGTATGGGGCGCATCTTTTTTCCCCGTAATATAGCCATCCTAGAATTGGTACGGTGAGGTGGAGATCAAATTCAAAATTAAATCGGCCAGATTCTGGACTAAATTAGCCTATGAAATATGGACAAGTTACGAAACTGGGTAGTCATTCGTTTATGGTAAGCCTCCCGATTTTGTCGCAATGTCACTTATTTAAAGTAAACTTAGCTTTGCATCTGTAATTTTTGTATGAAATATCATATTTGATAAATTTTCGCTTCAGATTCTGTGTGCGTGCGTATCATGAATATTGATGACTAGCGATGACGTATAGGTCCTAATGAGCTAATCGAATGAAGCGACAGGATGGCTATATTACGGAAAAAAGACGCGTACGGGGCTAATTAAGCGAAACAAGTTTGAAAAGCATAAACGTGTCTTTAAGCCAATTAGCACACGAGGGGCGTTACCTGATTTGGGATGGCGTGAATTATGCAGTCTTTGAAACGTTTACAGTATGAACATGACGACAGTGAGGCGCAAATGCTTAGTGGTTGAGCAGAGGTCTCGCAACCCGCCGCGAAAATATGCACGCATGTCAAGTGAATTGGATAGAATGCTATGGTGCATTTAATTTTTTGAAAAATTCACTCATTTGCATATTTATGGTAATTTATGCAAATAAGGTCATAACATTCACCTTTTTACCCATAAATCATATACCGGTATTCTTTATATTTAAGCATTTTTTTCCTCATGTATTTCACTGTTTTTTAACTTATGTATTTTATTGTTTTTATTTTTTTATTTCATTTCTAACCACAATGCAACTATTTTATATCCCAAAACAAACACCTAATCTTTAAACAAGAGCAAATAACCAATATTTTATCTCTTTTTAGGAAAAATTACATTCAAAAATTGTTTTAAAAGATGCGCTAGACTCGAAAGAAAAAAGTCAGTGAGCGGCGGGGCGCCATTTGTATGCGTTCCCGAACAATCAGAAAAATCGCAGAGGGGGTGCATAATGCCCCCCCCCCCCGGCCTTATTAGGGTTAAACCACTTCGTAGTAGGTCCATGTTTAAACCTCCCAAACCTTCAACGTCGCACAGAATTGATTGCAAACGAAGAGCAGAAAGAATGTTTTAATGACCAGGGTCTGCGCTGATCAACTTGAAGGGCTTGATTAGCTACCGAATATGTGCAATGGACATTCGCAAGTTGTCTTACTGTCTTACCTTTCCGCCTCCAGCTTTGTGCGGTTTATGAGTGTCCATGTCTATCTGGAATCGCATTTTCTTCTGCCTAAATATCATAAAAATGAATGAGTGATAGAATCCTTATTCATTATACCCGAGTATCAATAAACTAATATTCAATTAAACTAATTGGCTACGGTTGACCTAAGTTATTGATTCATATACGAGCTGGGCTAATTGATGTGGACAGAAAGTAATAGTGCACTGACTAGTTCTCAAAACCCAAGAACAAAGTAGCCATTTTGTTGTTTGTCACCTTTTTTTACACATAATTTTCTAATGTCCTCTATCATATAGGACTGTTTGATTGTAAGAAGAAATTCTTCGTTTTTTTACATAATATTTATATATATATATATATATATATATATATATATATATCCAGAAGGTCGTTTATGCAGTGTTTCATTATGATTTGTTTATATAGCAGATACTAAGTAACTAATGATTGATTAAAGATTACTGAATCCATCTGTCTATATTGATAATAAACAGACTGTTTAAATGTGAGCCTAGATTACAAGTGCATAAATCGTTTAAAATTTTAAAATCTGTCTTAAAAAGTCATATTTGAATTTCAAGAAATCGTTCACCCTTTGTTTTTGCCTTGCATACGACCCCCTGGTTGACCCCCGCCATGATGATTATGGTGTTTAGGTTTATGGTGATGACGGTCGCCTGGTGGGTGACTAGATGGGGCACCCATTGACGATGAGGGAGCTTCTAGCTCGCCAGCTATATACGGTGACCTGCCCCCACCGAACTTTGCTAGTCGCTTCTTTTGCCCTTCGGTAGGTTGGAACATTCTACCAAAAGAAAAGATTGGACCTAGTGAAAGAGGATTTTACTCATGACACACAGGAATCTTTTTCTTTTTCATGAGGTCACTAAAGGTTAATTGACTTAGCGTTTGTGCCCTCGATTTTTGTAATTTTGAAATTAAAAGATGTGTAAGATTACAGGTAATTGTGACGTAAAACCTTGAAGCTCAATCATCCGTCATCACAAGTTGTCGCAAAAGTTCCGGGTGGCATCTTTTCATTAGGATTAATGGTGAACTTCATTTGTTAGATCTTTTAGAAAATGACTGATCTGTAGACTTAAAGCAGAAAAAATGTACAGATGAATCGATTAGAGAGTCAAAATAATCATTAATAGAAAATTAAAGCAATGAGTGATTATCTTTGCAAATTGTCCAATCTATATTTATATGAATAAAAATAGCAAATGTCTAAAGCAAATTGATATCGAAAAGAGGCAGAATGTACATATACTTACGAAAAAAGTTTTACCTGCTGCATTCGTCTGGGGAAGAAAATCGAGAAGAAAGAATGAAAGAATCCCCGAAACAAAATGTCATATATTCGCAGTATTTGAAGCCATCATGATGAACCAAAGTAGTATTTTGTTTGTCTAGTTTCATTCCGTATTCAGAAAGATATGAGAAAAATGTTAATCTTTTCCTTGTAAAGGCAGTTCAATAATATTTCAACTTTTGTATTAGCGAAGGGGTGGATATATATTTTTCATATTTTATTTTAAAACATGATTTAAGTTTTTGGAAGATTAATGTATTCTTATAAAATCTAATATTTACAAGTAATGGTAATAATGATCATCTTACCTAGCTTGGTTGTTCTTTCTTGCTCTCCTGTATTCAACGAAAGAAATGAAATAATACTTCTCATAGAAACGATAATATCGAATTTTCTAGAGGCGTCATCATAACATTAGAATATAGGGTTCTGGACCAACTCTGATAACAGGTAATACTTAATTTCGTGAAGTCCCTTTATCCCACCCCCCCCCCCCCCACCCCACCCAAACAAAGATTTTTATTTTCTCTGACAGAGGATCCAAGCTTTTCTAAGCAAAAACTAAAAAGCTGAAAATTAGAATTTACTGACAAAAGAAATTATAATACGGGAATCATACCGTTTCTATCAACAACACCGGTATATCTTAAATTTACTTTCTGTTCTTATTCTATTCGTCATGTCATGACCGCTCTACTTCGTAAATAAATATTGAGAATATGTTACTCTTTAATGCAACCTCTCCCTATTGTTTACCTATTAATGTTTCATGCAACATACAGGAAATATCCAATGGTGATTGGGGGTCACTTACAAAACTAAGGATAGTTTTATTGGGATTAGTTGTCGAGGGGGGGGGGGGGGGTGTTTCACAAAGACTAAGATCAACTTTAAGTTGGACTTATGGTAGGCTGTTCATGCCACTGACACTGCTTGCTCTCACCATTTACTGGCATTGGTATCTCAAGGGACGTACAAATCATGGTCACAATTTACAGAATTTACACTTTTTGATAATTCATTATTGAAGGTAAAAAATATTATCTAAAGATCACACTGGTGAGAGAAAACAGTGGCGTGAACGGCCTGCCATAGTTAAGTCCAACTTAAAGTTGATCTCAGTCTGTATGAAACACTCCCCTGCTGATATGCCAGATGTACTCACTTGAATCCTATTGAGGTTGCCCCAAAGATGATTGCCACAACAAAGATGATAGCCAGGGACCCACCGATGATAGCACTCGTTAAGACACGGACTTCGACTTCATCACCTGTATCATCTAAAATGAGAAAGAATCAGGTAAAACGATGATTTTAAGACAACTGAGGAGTTACTGAGGAGTATGCTTACTTACAACTCATAACACACCTCATCTCCGCCATTCTCTCTCCCACACCCTCTTCCCTCCTCCCTCTCTCTCTCTCTCTCTCTCTCTCTATCTCTACCGTTGTTTTTCCTTTCTCTCTCTGTGTCCCTCTCTCTCCTTAATATATTATATTGCTCTCTCTTTCTCATTTTCTGTATTTCTTTATCTCTCTACTTCTCTCTCTCTCTCTCTCTTTCTCTCTCACCCTCTCTTTAGTATAGTTTTATAATAATGCGAAATTCCCTCCTTCCTTTTTTTGTAAAGTTATCATTCTCCGTTCACCTGTCATTCATAATGTACAAATGCAAGAACATGACGTCTGTATCTAGTTAATCATATTGGTGTCATGGCATTCAATTGATCGTTTGTATCTCTTTCTTCTTTTTCAAATAATTCCCCCTCCCAAAATGTTAATGTTTCAAGTAATAGCAATTCCTGAATTTAAAATGTGACACTGTTGCCTATATTATAAAAAAAACATGATAAATGGGAATCAATATATTCTGTTTATAGGCTTAATTTTCAAGACAGTTTACCATTATCACAACATGTAAATCTCAAAAAGATTTTAATGGTAAATAATTAGGCCAAGTCATCTTCATTCAAAAATTCAGCACATACATACTGATATCAGTGGGCGGAGCTTCGGGATTCATTGAGACGTCACTTGTAACAAATACAGATTTTGGAATGCAGATCACCCCTTCCCGGGTTGAATTCCTCACAGAGCAAGAGGGACTGCTCCAGCCACAAAAGCACACACAGTCTCTTGTGATACCACAAACCTACAAGACGATTAGAGAGGATAACAGTATGAAGATTAATGAACACACATTGCATAAAATGTTTTTTGAACACTCGTGGATTTAGGGGCACAACCGGTTCACGCATCCTCCTCTTTTAAAACCCCCAAATGGCATTCCTTGAGTATATACCAAAAAATCAAAGAAAATGTGCCCCTCCTACGGTGCATTTTCCTTCCCCCTTTATAGACCAAAAGGCACTTGAGAAATGTTATAACCTAAATTTGGCATTATAGAAAATGAAGTTTTCTTTTTTTTTTTTTTTTTTAAATACATTTTTATAGTTCATTGTTAGTCATGATTGTTTACTACTAGTCTGAAAAACTGGAAGTACCAATGGCATCCCCCGGTCTCTATCGGGAAGATTATACCAGGACCTCGTTCAATTGTCATTTTTAGTATATGCCACAGCAAAGTGCACAAAGCCTACACTGACATTAAACAAAAACAGAGGCTTTGGTTATGCATGAAAAGCTTGACTTTTCTTGTATCAAGTGTGCATTGTCAGTGAAAACTTACTCCATTTCCTGAACAGATCTTCCTTGAGATTCCCATTGGACAAGACGCCATATCAACCGGGACACACTCGCCTTGTCCACAGCTCTGCCCCTTCCCACAGGCAGTCCCTTCAGGCACAGCGCCTCGGTTTGTTCCGTCTGATAAGGCGATGCTCACCACCCTGTAGTTTGACAAAGACAAAGTGGAGAGAGTATTATTTATTTCAGTAATATACAACGAATAACTCATTTGCACAATTTTGAAACTATCAAAATTGTCCTTTTGACAGTTCTTGCCTTTCTTCACACAAACAAGCACAAACACACATTCACACACACGCACACAAACACACCCACACAAGCACCCACGCGCACATCCCTCCACACATTGATGACCATACGCTCACCAATGCACGCGAACACACGCTCGCATAATTTGTATTGCCTTGAAAAGCTTCTGTACCTACTTGAGATGACTGTAACAGTTCTTTTTCCTAAGGGCATATGCCTCATCCCCGAAGGAGATGCTTCCTTTGTGGTAAGTGAGATCCCATGAGAATAGATAAAGTCTTGCATAAGTCGCTCTCTTTTTTATTTAAAAAAAAAGGTTACAGTGCATTTTGTAAAGTAAAATTTACACATTGAAAGAAAGACAGAATCTCAAACGCTGATATCTGCAAACAAGTCGATTGGCTGGATGCACAAAGAACTGCTCTTTCTCTCTCTCTCTCTTTCTCTCAAGCAAATGGTTTAAATAGTAAACTCTTCATTATCTCTCTGATGTCATAGATTAGATAGTCAGTGGTATGGTCTTATAGACTAGTAAAAATATGATTTAACACTTGAGTTATCTGGACCAATCCATGATTAAAAAGGAATTATCTGTGAGGGCTATGAATATATTGTTCAAGAACTTACTTGCATTGGAGATCGTTCGTAGCCCAGTTTGCCAACTCCATGAGAGAACGAGCTTGCCATGACGTCATGTCTACATCAGTGACGTCACACGAGAGAAGCCCACATTTAGCATCCCTAGATTGAATAATACTTAAGGTTTTCAAATGATATCTAGATCATAATATCATAGACACGTATTTCGCGATAATAATCTTTCAAATTATATCAGATACAATGTCATGTGGAATTGTAAAATTGTTAAGACAGAAATTTGCTGAGCTGTTGCTCCTATATAGTCACTATAGTGTATCATGATCTGCATTTGAATGAAAAGAGCGGTGATAACGCGCTCCTTTATCCTCGTCAAGTTAAGGAAATGACTATGAAAATATGGAACACCTTTCGATGGATAAAGAAAAAATAGGACACAGAAAAGTGATTGCATCGCAATGGAATATATCATTCAATGGGTACGATCATTAACCTTTCCACAAGGTGCCGTAGATGGTTTGAAAGACCCCACATGTGTATTTATTATATCAGATGTAATATTTGTATTAAGCAATGATTTTTGCTTGTTCCAATGGCCACTTGTCTTTGACTATTGTAGGTCTACTTTTTCGAATTTTTTAACTTATCCGTATTAAAATACAGAGGAACACCTTATCAAATCAAATGGTTGTGGGTTGTTTCTTTTACCTGACCTCTAAGAAAGCATGTGTGTGCTTGTTAGTAGGAAACCAGGGGACCAATGGCTTAAAGTCCTCTTTGAGGAACTTGATAAGGATTAATGCCTTACCAAAGGGCACTTGCTCTCCGACTTAGTTTCGAACCAGAGATCTTCGGATTTCGAGACAACTGCTCTATATACCATTAATCCATCACGCCTCTGCAAACTAACTAGAAGACTTTCGTTTGTATGGAACGAAAGTGATGAACTCCACATTCTTCCTCTGTTATGATTTATAACTGCTTCTTTCTTTTAAAAATTCTTGGCGTCAATATCAAACGAACTAAATCGGGAACAGAGGCACCGGTTGTGCTAAAGAATGCTGGTATATAATTATTTCTGTCATGCCTCTGAAACACAAATTGCGGGGTTTTATCCGAATTAGTTGAAATCAGAACTAAATCCCTCCTGAAATTGTAAGAATATCTTATTCCTTCAATACTCTAGGATACTAATACATGTTCTAACTTGTTACATAACAATTAATTACCTGTAATTAGGCGTCCTTTCAAGCATTTCTGCCGTGACGTTGGGTAAGCATGTATCCCCAGCTAGCCTGCTACCTGGAAAACGGTAAACGTATAGTGTCCATGTATCAATGTTGCACTGATAAAGAATTGGCCAGTTCGGAAACAAGAACATAATTACTCGTTTAAAGTGTTTGATTCCTATTATACCTTTTAAATTCAGACCTACTATATCGTGTTACTCAGTACGGGAGCCTATTCACATACATTTTATTTAGGCTCCCCAAATTTTACATTGTTTACCTAACTTTTACTAATTTTCCGTACATTATACTTCATTTGAAATCTGTAATTCTTTTTTTTTCTTGTGTGAAAGCTACTCTTATATAATATACGCTTGTATAACAAAAAAAGAATATAAACTGTTTTTTATGTAAAATGCGGAATAAATAAACTTCAACTTCAAACTTCAATTCACACTGGTCCCACAGAGCAGTGCTTATTTGTATCATGTTTAATCATAATCATTTTACTACAAAAGGCTTAATCATTTGCGGATCTAGAATTCTATGACTGTAGGGGGGAGTCGCATATACAAATCTTTGAAGAAAAAAAACATGAATCTTGTCATACTCATACTGATATATTATCAAACAAAATAGATGATGGTAATATCATAATTCACAATATTCCTACTAGTGTAGTAATTATCAATACAAAAATGCTACTTCACAAACATAATAAATAGCATCTTTCAGTTTTACTGGAATTTTACATTCCAAGAAGCCACAAACCTTATATCATTTTCAGTGTACGCCAGGGAACATTTTTCAGAATTTTTCAGAATATGCATTATTTTTTGTAAGTATAATTTCTGCATTTATTGAAAAAAAACAAATAGAAATATTCAAATAACAATAAAAGTATTATTGATGTACATAAAATATGACAATTGACGAAATACAAAGAAATACATAGATATGATCGAGGTAAGTATAGAGGTAAATCAAAGAATCAAAATAATGTTTCATGTAAGGGAAGTCATGACTTACCTTCACCCCATAAATGTGAGCATTGATCCTGCATTGTTTGACAAACTCCAGCATTGCACACCCCCTGGTAAATATAATCATAAAAAAACAATGAATGAAAATAATGTACTTTTACGCTTCTCGGGGATGGGGTGGTAGTCTCTCTATTTCCCCCTATCCATGATGCATGATGTTTTCCGTCTAAGATAGAGGGTTTAGGTTAAGGTAAGGGTTAGGGGAGTAGTTTCAAATTAGGTTTTAGGTTAGGTTTAGGCTGATGGATAGGTAGTAGAGTGTTGGGTTCAGGAATGAACTAAGGGATTTGGTAAGAAATATAAAATGAGGAGATATCCTCCCTGTGATAAGGCAGTAAATGCACTATAAAGGAGTGAAAGAGGAAGTCCACTCTGATCTGAAGTTGGTTTTCATAGGAGAAAATGAGAGAAATAAGTCAGCGAAAGTTTTAGCAAAAACCAATTAACAGTAAGAAAGTTAGTAAGGTGCGATAGCTTGGCAACTCTGTGAGGTCTCCTCCAATTTGCCCTTTACTAAAAAAATCTTCAAAACTATATTTTCCCTTAAAACAATTTTCAATTATCATATTCGCTCTAAATATAATTATTAAAAATATGCTATGATACAACCCCTCATTTATCTCACTTTAATGTCAGAATAGAAGTTACTCTACACCTTTTTAAGTTTCACGTGTCTAAATGGACCCATTCAGAAAGAGAATATAAATGAAAGCATCTAATGTGTATAGCCTTGCGTTGATATTCGTCAAGGATAAAGTCGTACGTAGTTTGATAATGATATGGAAACGTGCAATATAGAGACTCTAATTCTAATCAGGATTGATGAGTTAATATTTTGTTCTCCCACCATGCTGTCTATAGCGTACCGAAGTGCTATTAACTTCATATTCACCCATTGTCCAGGTTACTGGTTCCAAACGACAGAGCTTGTACATGAGGTAACACTGCATAATCATTCAAGCAACGGGCTAGAGTGGAGCAGGGCAAATTCACTGTTTGTGGCTGGTGTTTAGCACAAAATAATGTTCGGAAACGCAACCTTGACAACTTGGCCAGTATGACGACGCACTTCGATACTTAATACTTTCTTAAATTAAAATGCATACTTAAGAAAGAAAGTGAAAAGGCAGTGCGTGCTGTTGAGTTTAATGAGTATGTACATACAAAGTAAATATCGCAGGCTGTCAGTCACGAGAATGTGCAATACACGTACATACCGCAAAAACACATGGACGCGATAACATCTGATACGTAATAGTACCAGCGATGTAGAGAGTGTGAAATTTAAGAAAGAATATGGGTTGGCACTTTGCAAATTCAAAATGTAATGCCTCATTTAATACATATGGGGGGGGGGGGGCAGTATTCTGAACTTAGAAATGTATTTTCTTTCTTACTCATATTTGTACATGCTTGTACAGAATTTAATTGCAAATTTCCGAAAAAGAAGTTTTATTATATTTTGTGTTCTATTTAATAAAGTCAAGGGAGAATAAAAATATTTTTAAAACTTGCAAGCCTACAACAAAATTGAGAGTGTTTGGGGATAAAATGTCATTAAATAAGATTTCTCCGTCAATTGCATTGCTTTGTGATATAATAAATGACAACAAAACATCAAATTGCATACTTCCAGAAGTAACTCGATCAAGTTATCGTTTTTTCTAGGCATTTGCTAGCAACTTTATGCTCTTGATAGTTTTATGTAGTGTGTTTTACAAGAACTGGACGCAAGACTTTGTTAATTTTATTTTTAACATTATGACATCAATAAATTATATTTACCTTTTTCTTACAAGGAGCTCCATCATAAAGCACTACGTTTTTAGGGCACTTGAGGTAGTAACAAAAACAAAGATGAAACGAATACAGTGAATATGTATGGGTTTTATTTCTCTTAAATGTAAAACCATTGTGAAAGCATACCTAAAGGTATGTTTTGTCTTAAAAATCACTTTGAACTATTGTTTGCACAAAAAAAAATCTTTAGGAAATTACCGCCTCGAATGAAAGTTATAATAACATGCTGGCAAAAAAAGTATGGATATCACTTCAAATATCGTTCCATCTGTATTTATAATAATTTATGCCAAACAGCTGAAGACTGCGCTGGAAACAGCCAGAGAACAATCTTTTCGTCAAATGATTTTCCTTTTTTTTTTGCATAACAATTGATTGAGAATATGAATATTCATCTTCAAATGAGTAATATCTAGCGTTTAAAATACTGGATGATGAAATGAGAATCAATAAACACTAATGAATCCGAATGAAAGTTACAATTTGACAAATCAAGGCAAATAATCAATTAAGAAGCTAAACCGCCTTACGTTTCCGAATGTACCCGAGCAATACTCTGGAATGTCGCATGATCCTTGGCGTTCTCTACAGATGGAACCAGCCATTAATAACTAAAAATATGAAGAGATAAGAAATAAATACACCGAGATTCGATTTAAAAAAAAATACATTTCTATATCCATTGCGACTACAAGGGACAACCCTTTATCGAACTACGAACATTTTGGAACAAGACAACTAGATTAATGTTTCTCTGCAGGTATACATTTCACCCTGTGAGTTGAACTGGCATTTTACAAAACATACTGGAAAAGAAATTTAAAATATCACATAGACGCTTTGGGTTTGATTATTAAGACAAAACAGTATTGAGGTTTGATTTGATGGTTTGTTTTTACCTAACTGCTAGGAAAGCATGTGCATGTTTACAAGTAAGCAATCAGGGGAACGAGGGACTTGGTAATGAGGATTAATGCTTTATCAAAGGGCTCCGTCTAGCGCATCCATTTGGTTGTGGACGTTTCTATCATCACTAACCGCCTGAATTTTCAAAACTGGACTTTAAAAAAATTCTTACCTTACATTGTCTATTGCAACATCTTCCTCCTGCACACTCAGCGCCTTCCACTAAAACACAGGCTTGACAGCAGGACAAACATGCCTTAAAAAACAGATAAATGGATTTATGTAAAAAACACTTTTCACTACATTTCCAATATACACACTTCACGCTATATCTGCCATAGACTACAAAAATATGTGCTAAAATGACTAAATTACTATCTGATAAATTTAAAAAAAAGTATGTTTTAATGGAAGAAATACTTTCACTTGATAATGTTCAATACCTTCAAGAAATGTCCTCCTCTTTAATCTCTGCTTATTTATCGTTGTGTTGTTCAAACATTCTAAAAACAGATTTAGGAAAGTTTAAATGGACGATTTCTTTTTAAATACCGTTAACTTTTTGCAAATGACTCATCATCCTACATATTAGATCACAAAACCTTTTAAAAAATCAACCTAGGAAACTTTTAAAACACAATTGACTATATGGTGAAATGTACAAATATGACAATGACGTATTTCGTAATCCGAAATGACTTCTATAGGCAATACAATTAAATAGGTACTGAAATTACCATAAATTTATAAACAGATTATCGTAAAATCTCCAATTTAACAGTTTTCATTTTAAAGGC
>JAVYIG010005958.1:0-47500 GCA_035222895.1 Strongylocentrotus droebachiensis | reverse complement strand
ATGATAATTATACTAATAATGATAAAGGTACAATACATTACTGATACTTTACTTTATATACATGTGTGTTAGATTTGATGCATGGCATGTTAATGTTTGTTTGAGTTTTTCCAACTCAAACTTGCCTTTTTGAATGAATTTATATCTGTAATGTCTGTTCATGTATACCATGTAAATATCACAAATTTCCATCGCTAAAACTAGTATGGACAATAAAGATGATATTATGAACCCGTCTATGTTTTAATCATTCATAGATCACTGCAGTTCAGTACAAATTATATATAATTAGCTCGTAGCAAATGTGATTTATTCCGGGATGATATAAAGGATGTTCTGATTCAAAGGAGAGATAGAGAGAAACAAAAACGAAATTCGATGTAGATACCTGATCCACCTCCTTGGTGAGATTAACTGCAAACCTTTCCATTGTTTCGTCGTCAAGACTAAAAGGCGCGTGCTACAAAAGAGGACACATAAATTATTGAGATGAAAGAAAAGCACGACATAATCATATTTGTTATTTTGTTCTCCGTCCTCCCCCCCCCCCCCCCCCCACTTCTCTCTCTTTCTCTTTCCCTCTCTCTCTTTCTCCCCCTTTCGCTCGCTCTCTCCCTCCCATCTTCCCTTATTGTATACACTCTTCTCTCGAATTATCTAACCATTCATCTCTTTCTATCTCTCTACTCTCTACCACATCCCTCCCCTCCCAACCACCTCCCACTCCCTCTCCCCCCTCTCTCTCTCTCTCTCTCATACGTACATTTCCAATCTATCGTCATTAGCAGGAAAGGCTGTGTAACGAATTTTGAATCAGATTGGGTACATGGACAGAATTTAAATACTTCCTAAAATAGTTAAATATGATTACGATGTATTTTATTCGACCGTGCACATTCAATACATGTATTTCTTTCTCGTACAACTGCCTTTCTATCTCGAAACTATCTTTGATTACAACAGCAAAATGCATTAAAAGTTGGGAAGTATAGTATGATGAAAGTTTGAGAGTATAGTATAATGATTTCCAGAAGTATATTTTCAAAAGCATAACAATCATTGCAAGAAAAGAAGATAAAGTGGGATATGGTTCAAAATTAATATAAATGGAACATTTCATGCAGTATCTACGACGCGGTTAACAAATTATGATCAAAGTGGCAAATCAATTTTGACGTTCGTATAGTGCATATTAAAAAAAACCTTACCAGTCCTCAACTCTGTCTCAAACCAGGTCAAACTATTCCTGTTAGGTTTAAAGATAAAGTTGAATTCTGGTCATGCGATTGCATTGTGAAAGAAACGGTGTGGAATCGATCAGAAAAGATTAATCTTCAAGCATATATTTAGTATTGGTGTGTGCTGCAGGGTTCTGGAATCATCAACATGAAAAGATATTTGGCAAAGTCTTGGTGCAAGTAACAAGTACTGTACACAGAAAGATGTATACAGGACTACACAAACATGTGGCATAAAATTGTAGTCCTCATTTTTAAGCTGTTACATGTAATATTTAGAATATGAAGGCATTTGAAGAGCCATGCTTTTCAGGGAACATTAATTTCTCTGATGTTCTTCCACACTTGCATAATAACGATGAAAACGCTCACTTATTATTTTTCACCTCTTCCCAGAACTCGACCTTCTCTTTAAACGAGGAGACCCCTTCTCACTTAGGGCGCGTTCATGCTTGATTTTGAAGGTAGAATGAGCGATCTGAAACGCTCATCGTAAACGCTAATCGTGATCGCAGTTCCACGGTGTAGCTGTTCATGCTTACTTCTCTGGCTCATCCAGGCAATTCTCCTTGTGTGGCCTTGTGTGACCTTCACTGTGCATGCTACGTAGACCCACTAGAGGTCAGTGCGTTGACCCCATTTAAACGCGTTTACAATTGTAAACGCATCTTTTTGTGAGTTTACGATCGGCGTTCGTGATCGCCGTTTTTCGGTGATTCTACAAAAGTGAGCATGAACGCAATCGTGTTTTAAACTAAACACGTAACAGATGCCTGATTCTGGCCGTCAAAATCAAGCATGAACGCGCCCATAGACACGTACGTCACTTCTGGCTTATTTTATATTCATCTCATATACTTTTCATGCCTGGCATCTATTTCTGAGACCCTGAAACCTCCTGGGCCCGATTTCCCAGTTTCTGAGATGTATTTGCATTCTATGACATTTTACTCTTAAGAAGACCCTGTCAAAAATTGTAAATACTTGATAAATCACCCCATCACCTTGCTATTCCCCCAGATTTGTAATATTGAATACATCGTTCAACTTCATTACGACTGATGTAACGGTCGAGTGAAGGTGCTTTCTCCCGTCTATGCCGAGTAGAGTACAGAGACGTGCGCTCCTCCTATATAGCAAGATTGTAAACCTTTCCATAAATCAACTTATTATAGAGAGGCAATTCCGATAGCGACATTACAGTGAGTGACGTATAATGTATTCCCGACATGATTTATATTGGGTATACGATAGGGTTTTGTTTAATTGTACCATGTAGACAATTGTTAATGAGATATCGAATCCAGAATTTGGCAGCTAAAATAATTGTTTATTAGCATTAACATTTTTTTTTTTTTTTACTGATGAGCAAAATCAAAGAGGAAATTTGTTGCTTAATTACAAAAACATATAACATGCATAAGACGAAAACTGATTGGATATAATTATATTTTATTTCATTTGCTGTCGTACAATTCTAAACAAAACTAGAAATTAACTACAAATACTAAAAACATACTCTAAGATACGAATAGCTAAACCTAAATCTGAAGTTCTAGTAACAGCACTGCTTGTCTGTCGAGGGGTTCAAACCGTTTAGTTTTGCCATTTCAATAACCAGTCAAGGAGAGGGCCGCTTTTGAAGGACAATGCATGTCCCTCGTTTATGATATAAGTTCCGCACCGCTTCAAATGACAGTTGAGCTGCGCTGCTCGCTCTGCCGTTGATTAGGTACTCTATGCAGAGACTTCAAATCTTTAAATTTCTTGTTTTAGAGAATAATCTAACCATTATCTTATTCCTGACAATTAGGACCCCAGTGTGCGATATTTGTTGTTTTCGTTGAGGTAAATGTGGCTTGACAGCTTTTGTATGATTTTCATTAAATAAAAACAAATCATTTCTGACAGGTCTTGTTAGCAGTGGACATTTCTTGCCCTCCAATTTAACTCCGACTGATAATAAAATACTATACCACTTGAACATTTCTAAAAGTTGGACAAGTGTTACTTACAAAGGTTTCGTCGAAAACTAAGGCAGCTCTGATGTATTGTTGGGGCAGTTCAATTCTCTCCGCTCGCTTTCTCTATCATAATAATAGAAATTACAAGGAAAACATAAACAATGTTTTAATTTCATATATTTTGCTGGTCCAAAGAACACGATGTTATAGAATATTCTCATTGACTAAATCATAATTTTTTGTAATGAATTACCCTCCCCCCTCCTTTACACACACGGACACACTCACACACACACACGCACACACACACACACACACACACCTCTGAACAATTTAGAACCAAGGAAAACGAGAGAACAATGAGCTATTCCTTTAAGTGAGCAATTATTTAACAAGTTAAACACCATCAAAATGCTCTTAAACTATCATAAAATGCAAATATGTTTATTCAATTTAAAAGATATATATGCATGGGCAACCTGTATGTCTCTGGGAGTATTCAAGTGATTTTCTCCAACCCCTAGATAGCATTTATCTTGTTCCCTTTCTCGTCCCAGACCATTTCATTTGTGTTAATATGCATGGCCTGTCTATCTTGATTTATGTGCTACATAGGAAGCGGGTAAATTATCCTCCATGCTTGTTTTTCTCACTGAAATAGATTTAAAGGGAACCCAGCAGAGTGTTAATGATCAAAGTTGATCATGAAGTTTTATGAGGACTTACCCTTATTTTTGATGTCCGGTGCCACGCTGGTTTGTCACGATCTCGGAAGTCTGAAGAGAATGATAAAATAAACATCGTTTACTTTATCTGTATTATTTTGTCGATAAGTTCACTTTAAATCAAGAGAGAAAATGACTACATTTGCAAAAACAAGAAAGAAACATATTACAATAAGCCTTATGGATAATGTAACAAAATTAATGGACCTTGCAAATAATTGTCCATGACATCGAAACGAAGCCATGCCACATTGTGCATGATACCCCTTCCCTCATGTTGGGCATTTTCAAACCATGTTTTGGATATCGGGATCAAAAATTATGGACAAAGCATATTAAACGAATCTGACTTGCATGTTTCTTCACTCTTCATATGCACTTCTCAAGGCGAGAAAATCATTCAGAAGTTGAAATTCATGTTGCCACAAATAACCTATGTCGCCTTTTCTACCTTGAGGCCGCCATTGACTTAAATCAACTAGCTTATGATGGCGATCACTTGCGTTCACAAATTCTGTTGATTGTAACATTTTAATTTCCCATATGTATATTTTCTCTATGTGTTTAAAAGTACATGTAATTTGTTAATGTCTGAAAATCTTGTTATATATATTTTGTAATATTAAGTTATTTCGTATTACGTAATTGAACGCAGCAATGAAATGTAAACAAACGAATGAATAATTATCTCCTACATCCCCTTTCCACTATCATCTGGAAGAAGACAAAAACTGATATAACAGTAAGAAACCACAACAATTACAGATGTTTGTTTTTCCCCCAGTCGCATCTGTCTGTAGCTTCCTATATTAGCATCTTCTTCTCTGAACAGTAAGGCGTTTTAAAAACAGCTGGTTTGGGTTATCATTGCGACAGAACAAGGAGAACTTTTCCCCCCTTTTACATCGAACACTCTTTTGTATACAGAAATCAGTTTAAGTTTTGCTCGAGGCGCGGCTCACACATGCACCTTGGCACACTAATACAAGGTTCCTCTACTCCAAAATACTGTATAGAAAAAGGAGGGGGGAAAGAAGATAAAGAAGTAGACTACAAAAGACAAAGATAAAGATCAAGAAGAAGAAGGAAGAAGAAGAAAAAGAAGAAGAAGAAGAAGAAGAAGAAGTGGAAGAAGAAGAAGAAGTAGAAGAAAAAGAGGAAGCGGAAGAAGACAAAGAAGAAAAGAGGAATGAAGAGGAAAGACAGGAAAAAAAAGGAGTAAAATACGTTGAGGTAGAGAATGACGACGGAGATGACGAAAAAGAAGAGAAACGGAAAAATATGAAAATTGTGTTCTTTCTTTTTTTTCTTTCTTCGCAGTAAGAAAAGAAGAAAAACACACACATCACCTATAGAATATATTTTAATAGGCCATCATTTGATCTGGATAAGACATAAACGATTTTGTAGGAATAATATCAATAATGTTGTAAGAACTTCATGAAACAAAATCTCGAATATTCTGATATCGTTTACCATTTAGAAGGCAAGCGGCGCCATCGCCTCTGCCCCACTCATAGCTTACCATTAAAGTTATCCTCAATACATCATACACTCTTCTTTTCCGTCTCCAATTGCAGCGTTTTTACAATTCAGTGTGCGATTCGGATGGGTTTTTTGACGTATTGGATATGACTTGGGAGCGTTTTCACATCATCCTTCTTCGCACTTTACTCAACAAAATTATAAGGCAGGTCGAAGGCACTTTCACATAACCAATAATTATACATATTCTTTAAAGAAAATTATGGAGCTTAGTTATACCCTCTTTTCTGCTCCCATCTCTACGCGTATGTGGACATGTCTGAAATTCGTCCAAGCTTTTGCTCTCAGGGGAAAAATATTATCAGTGTTAACAACCCTTTTGATTTTGCCTGATTTTTCCAAAGGTATACTAACGGGGCCAGAAATGAATTGGTTCTCTCAAATATGACTAAAAGCGAAAGAGAAATATTCGATCACTGTCAACAAATATTGTTTACGGATTATTAGGGATTATGGAATATGGGTTAAGAAGGCTATTTTTTAACATGCAATGGATCTTTAAATCACGTTTCTTTAATCGTATTTCGCTGCTCACATGATATCCCATGAACCGACGGTGCATTGTATGGGGACTGCGAAATTTCATCTCAGTTCGCAAAATAAAAAAGATAGAAAGAAAAAGACAAACAAAATTCTGTGAGGATTTTTTTAACGACCTACAGCTATCATTGTGGATAAATTTTATAATTGTAATGAAGACGGTGACGAATGATCCTAACATTATTTTTTTTCTTCATAATTGGTTGTCGAAAGTGAACAAATTAAACACGGTGATTTTTTTTATTCGATCATTACATGCTTTTTTATAATTATTTGAATCTTACTGCTGGCCTAGAGGGGGAATACCATCCATCTCACACTGAATAAATATACTGGATACTCATCGCCAACAATCTTCGCCTCAGTATAATCTTTAAGGAGTAGACAGCAAGAAACTGAATAAACCAGAGCATGCAGCTTGCTCAAGGCAGCCGCGTATTACTACTAGGTTGTACACAGGTATTACTCGTAGGTAGTTTAATATCATCTACAAAGATTGTTATTTTCATATTAACCAGAGCTGGAGTCAATCAGTTATGATGACAGTTACCCTGCAACGTTGTAACAAGAATTGTAATAGCTATACACATTGAATTCCGTCTCATAATGCGAACATTACATCGCAAAGCAAGCCATAGCATTGCACATCCTAGCTGTACGCCTGAGTTATACCCTTCCATTTTCCCTCCGCCTACTTATCTCGATTACTACTCCCCAATTAACCTTCAATCAAGGGCACTACTAACTCTCTTAATTAGTTGTAATGCCCTGTTGCTCCCAATTTGCGCTACTCAACTAATTTATCATGTTTAAACCCGACAAGCGTCGTACCATATAGTATATGTATAGTCTGACAACGCATGCATGCAGCTACGTTCACTGGTGTATTAAAAGGATGAGTAAGAGGTGGCACATGACAACTTTCAGACGAAGAAAAAGGAAACGCAGCCTCTAAAGTTGTACGCAAATTAAAGAAATTAAAGTCAAGATATGAACTTAATCTAGACAAATTCCTCATCAGACTTACGTTTTTTCCTCAAAATAAGTCATTTTGGGCGTTGCCTCCCCCCTTCACGAAAGACAGAGCCCTCCTAACTTAAAGTACATGGATCACAATAAGTTGAATTGCTTTGCCAACCCCCTCCCCTCCTGCTTCTGAGGTCTGGATACTCGACTGGTCATACGGATGTTCATGAATCTCCTTGCTCCTTAACGAACTCCACTCCGATTCGTTATCTCCTTCACATTCAGTCTGCGATTAAAGGTCAACGGTCAACCGATTAATATTAACATTAGGTCATCATTGCTAACAAAATGCCCCATACAAAGCAGTTGCCATATTCCATCAGCCTTGTGCATTACAATGTTTCAATGTTGATTATATCTTACTCCTGTTGTGAGGGGCTTGCTGCCATCTGTCCATGATCACTTTAACAGGGGATGAGTGTAAATAGGCGGGCACGTCCACATTGTCAATTATTCAAAAGGTATTATTTAACATTTTTTATGAAAAGGCTTTGAATTTTGAATGCTTAAAAATGCAGTAAGGAACGTAAGGTTGTTTTGTTGTTGTTGTTGTTGTTGATGTTGTAATATTGTCGTTTCACTTGTCTTCTAATTTATAACGTGATTTAAACGTACATTTTTGCGATATTATATAAAACAAATAGGCCTGCATGATTAAACATATTAAAAAACAGCTACTCTAACAACGTGCAGCAGTAGCATATTTGGAGGCGATAACATTTTATGTATGATTTTGTTTTCCTCTATCGCCTCAGTTTACATATCATGAGAAGTTTCCTCTAAATGGCATGTTGTATTCATATGGTCCTAAAAATCAAATCAAAGTTTAGGTATCGGTGGGCATACTAACATCATGATACATTGATTAACAACAATTTCCTTTTAAACAGTTTATTTCACCAACATAATTTTTTTAACACGTCTACCCTAGATGGGTAATGATATATCTGTTTTGTTTAAATTAATTTTAAAAAAAGGCTATTTCTGATCTGTTTTAGCAATGTTATTTGATTTTATTAATGACGGTCACAGGTTGTGTCGTACCCCGTTTAAGGCCCACTGGGGTGAACAAGACAACGTCACATGGTACTCCTATTAAATATTACCAATCAAGCGTCAAAACATCTGTACTTTATTTAGATTCCATAAGACAAACTTACAGGTGATTTATTCACAATGTGACTCAACTACGGAGGGAAGTGATAGAGTTAAACACGTTCCCGGTATAGGAATTATGTAAGACTCATGCGCCGGCGACAATAATTTTTCCGTAGTCATTTATATTATGCACCAACCGAGGTTAATAACCTCAACCCTAACCATATACCAGTATACCCCAAATCGAAAACTTAACCCTAATCCTATAATTCTGGCGAAATGGAGACTGGAGCAAGTATCGTCGGTGCTAATATCGGATCCCCGATCAAGGTATGACCGGCATCTCTATGTTTTCCATTTAAATATCTTAAAGGGGGTGTAGCGTGGCATTTACTGGTTAACGCTATCTACAACTTCTTTTGGACAACTGCCAGCGTTCGCGAAACAAACCGAAGTTCTAATCACGCTACGGTTTCGCGTATGTTCCACTCACGTGAATACTGCGGTCGCGTCGTCCGTAGTCGTATTATACCCGAGTGGCCCCGAGTCAGGCCACGGGAAAGACACGCAGTCTTGTCATGCTACACACCCTTTAACAAGTTTTAAAAAATCCTCCAAAAGGTACAATGATATGGGAAAGGATCTGGATTATTGAAAGAAATGTTGGTGACATCTACAGTAGATATGAATCAATAACAAATACAAGACCACATCAAATTTGTATTAAAGATAAACTTGAGTTCTGGTAATGCGATTGCATTGTGAAAGAAAAGGTGTGGAATGGATCAGAAAAGTTGATCATATAGCATGTAAGTAATGGTGTGAAATGCAAGGTTCTGGAGTCATCAAAATCATCATAAATTTGGCAGAGTCTTGGTAAAGTAACAATCACTTACACAGAAAGATGTACATGGGACAACACACATGGTGTCGGGGCTAGTACTACCCTGATTTCCTTATCTTTCTATGCTCATTACTCAGCCAGTATACATTTTCTTCCAAAATTGTTTGACACATGACATTTATTTGTAATCTTGAACATTCAGTATAAGTTTAGTTTGATTCTGTGAGAATTCATTTTCTTTTTTTACCAGAACTCAAGTTATCTTTAAGACCTCACTAAATAAGCTTGGTACGAGTTTCCTACTTCGCATACGAAAGTGGTTTTATAAATATTAAAAGCAGTTGCCGCGGAGCCGGGCGGGAGGAGTATGGGATGAGTTATACTTTTTAAACATCAAGAAAAGTGCAATTCTTGAGACAAAACGTACCAATCCCACGTGAACAAGTGCTCGTCTATGATTATAACATGAATCTTTCCTTTTACCGCTAATGTGGCCTTACATAAATACCCATTCATGACATTAAAAGATGCTTTAACTTTGATTAAGAAAAATATAATTTAGTGCGAGGTCAAATAATATATGAAAAACAAATATCGAAATAAACGCTTTTTAAAGACACAAAAAGTGTTTCAAATGAAAGCAACATGGCATTTATCCATGTTTGTTGGAAAACAAGAAGTTGTTAGAGAGGAGATTGATAATGTTGTATTCCCCCCTTTTTCCAAGAATTGCCCTTTTAGGCTAAGCCCACATTTGAAAGAACATTTCACCAGGCCTTGCCCGAGAGTTATTTTCTCTTGGGGAGCATGATAGGCAACAAAGACGCTTGCTTCCCTAGATTTGATTAATGGAGTAATGATGGGGGATGTCTCCTCGCCCCCACCGGTATAAGTAACCTAGCATTTCATCCGAACCTCTCTGCAAGGGCGGATCTAGGATACTGTTAAGAAAAGGAGGTGGGGCGAAATCCTCCCCGAATAATTATGTGCCAAGCGAGCAATCTAGGAAGAATAATATTAATCACATTTCATGTGCATTTTAGGTCTTAACGTTGTAAAAGTGTAATAAAAAAAAATGCAATAAGGGGCATCATTTTTGAGGACTTAAGGAAAACCAGAAGATTTAAGAGGAGGCACTAGCCAGTCATGTCCCCACTGCCTCCCCCTTCACTCCGCCAATGCTCTTGGTATAGGTCGTTTCGATTGAAGCGTGTTGGTGAGTAGAAGGCGAAACTATAAACAAGTTGTAGCACCATCTGAGCAAATAGACAAACCAAACTTATATCAGGAAGAGTAAATATCATAATGGCGCTGCCCTGGGAGTAAGGTTCGATCGTTACTCTCAGAGTTGCTTTCTAATCGCCGTCCCTAGTAATCTTCATGAAGTATCTTCCTTTCTGAATGACAGTACATCATAGCAAGGTTCGATCGTTGCTCTCAGAGTTGCTTTCTAATCTCCGTCCCCAGTAATCTTCATGAAGTATCTTCCTCTCAGAATGACAGTGCCTCATCGTGCAGACTTCAATCATAAAATTCTTTCTAACATTGATATGCTCTAAGCAATGCAAATACATTTTGATATAATGTAGTTTTAATTCAGGCTTTTCTTTGCCAAATATAAATGATTTTTGTTGTTGTCTCACTTCTTACAACCTGCATAAAATTCAATTGTTCTAAATTTATGATCTCGTGATCTGTCTATTGAATCTTCTTGGTATTGAATTATATCATATAGGTATTTGTATGTATATTAATAAATATTTATGTATATTTATGTATATTCATGTATATTTATATATATTTATGTATTATACCATTATCTAATGAGAGCCCTCTAAAGAAACTCGATTTCTTTTGGTAATCCACATGCATAAGTTGATGATTTCTTTTCTTCTCTTATTGTATTCATTATTGTACTCTGTTTTCTTGTATTCTTTGTTATTGTTATACTCTTTTATGTTCCTGGAAACAAAATAGAATAAAATAAATAAGTGAAATAAGTAAACTGATTTCCGGTTAGTAAATGCACGAGACATTAGTTTTTGAGTTCATTATGAAAACACACAGGAGACACACAAATTGCCATATTCATCAAATTTATTTCCATTATCAAATAAAATTTCTTTGTATTTGGTGATTAGTTTTGCACTTCATAACAAATTGAAGTGATTTCTAACCACAAGCGAAATGAAGTTGAGTTGTACAGCTCATACATTACGTTATTACACTCATAATAGTATCTCAAAGAAATTATCGCATCAATCTTTTTTGTATATAAATAACATTGGGGTAGGTGCAAAGGTTTGACCATTGGTATTATGACAGCTTTGAAATAAATGATGATGTTCATAAGCTTTTGCTTCTCCATTAGATAATATTGTGTTCAGGAAACCCCTTTAAAGTAAATTGTCGGATTCCTTTGAATCCTTGTGGTAAATGGTAATATGCTATTACACATAATTTCAAAATGTTCCGACAATATATTCTTCCTAGAATGTAGCTCAATGAATCTCGAGATAAACATAATCCTACAATTTCGTTTTCTTCTTGTTTTCCTAAAGATAGCGAGCAGATAATATCAAGTAAATACATGGATATAGGCCTATATACATTTTTGGTACATGTTTATCAAACATCTGGGCCCTGTCTTATAACGACTTGTGATTGATCCAAATGAATCGCAATTCCTCTAATCAATCGTAGGTTTGCAGTCCCCTATCTCTTATGTAGGCATACGTAGTTGCGATTGATCCAAATTAATCGCATATAAGTTGCGATTAATATCAACTATTTATAAGGCAGGGCCTTGAAATATCATCAGTGTGAACGCAGTCACAAAAAGTCATGACAGGTCATATTAAAGGTAATACAAAGTTTTGGGAAATTTTGAAAATTGGGTGGAAAGTGAATCTTTACAATTTGATATATTTGGATGCCCCTGTGGACGTATTTAGCCCCCAAAACACTTCTGTTTTCGAGAAAAATTGAATATAACAATTTACCGGTGCTCCCGGTATATTTTGATAAATTTAAAAAAGCGCCTAGGGCCGTACAATGGTAGCTGCGACCATGAAAATCTCAGAATATGTAGTTGTGATATACAATTTCCAAACGAGAATAGCTAATCGGTCGATTTTAGTCAAGAAACATCGTTTCATAGGAATTAATAGCTAAATTAATATCTTGACCTTGAGAGGGAGCTATACAACATAAAGAGTTTATTGTTTATAATTTCATAACTTTAGACTCGATTTCAACCGCGACAACGATCAATGGATATTGTAGAAACGCATATGCTTCCAATATGTTCATTTGAACCAAATTCATGACCCCATACCAAAACTTTGTAATACCTTTAAGTAGTTATTGTCATTCATGACATGTAAGAATAGGTTTTAGAATACATCTCTCCGTTGTCAATTTGTTTTTCAATCATTACATCCATTTCTTTACGTAATTTCTTGTCTCTTTCTTTTGTATTCAGAAATAGAAATATTGTGTTCGACAAGATGAATAAAATACGATGTATTTTTCTAAACAAATTGCTTTTCCAATTTATATAGAATAATGTATGATGCTTTCAAATGAAAGCGCGCCATAACGGTAGCCATGCTAAAGCCGCGGTAATTGTGATTTGAAATTTGATACTTCAAACCATTGTTAAAGATAATGTCTAATTCACCCAAAAAGTGCTGAATGCTAAATTTCATACTGGTGTATTATTTCAACGTTTTCATCTCTGAGTAATTCCTATAATTGTGGATCTAGCGCTCATTGTATACGCGAATCCTCAGGAAGCAAGTACTTTTCAATTGGTTGTTCATGGTCATTGAATTAAACATAGGGCTTCAGTTTTTTTAATGTTTTTTTAATAGTAGGGCCTACTTTGACTATGTCAGGGAGGATGACAACCTTACCTAACAGATTTAGAGTGCACTGAATCGCTTATAGAGCGGGATATTCATGGATTAATCCACTCTTCCCACTCTCCACCCTGGTGTTAAATGGGTACCCGGTAGGATGTCAAAGTCAATGTGGTTTGCTCAGCGTTCTAAGCGTCTGCAAAATGGCGCCTGCTCCCAGGGACCGTGTAATATGCATACGTTGTGTCTGGGCAAGCCTGAATCCAATGACCATTATGGTAACATGTCTGTAAAGCTCTTGGAGACCTCGTCGATTGATCAAACCGCTATATAAAATCTGAATATCATTATTACTATCAATTTTAGGGGCGGGAATTAGTACCAATGTGCCTTAGACCCAAGCTTTACTTATTCATAGTACTTCTGAGGTGAATAGGCCAGATGTATCTTATGCGACTGTATACACTGTTGCCGCAAACCCGGGACCCCCTGGGTCTGTGACCACTGAGTTATCAAGTTGTGTATTATCATCACCGAATCGAAACATGTAGCATGTGCAACAAACATGATAGATGAAGACGACGTGCTGGGAAATTGTAAAATGAGAAAGTTCACGGAAAAGGAGGACACTGAATATCAAAATAAGAGAAAGAGAGAGAGAGAGGGAGAGAGAAACAGTGTGATTGGGAGAGAGAGTGATAAACATATATATATAGCGAAACAGAGAGAGAGGGGGGGGAGAGGGGGAGAGGGAGACAGGGAGAGAGAAACAGTGTGATTGGGAGAGAGAGGGATAAACATATATATATAGCGAAAACGAGAGAGAGAGGGGGAGAGGGGGAGAGGGAGAGAGGGAGAGAGGGAGAGTGTTTGTGTGGAGTGTGTGTGTGTGTGGTGTGTTATTATTATCCAGAGGATAATATTACATGCACATTTTGATTCTTAATTTTATCAAGAGGTGAATCACATGCAATAATTTTGTAGATCAAAATTACTGGATAAGATACACAATATTTCTGTGTCATGCAAACATTATTACGTTTTCCCCTATCTGTCAAAATTCAACCTACATAAAATGTCTAAATTTGATTCTGTAGAGATTATGGGTGTGTCTTGTGCAATGAATACCGCAATATTGTCAATGGTGCATCGAATCAGGCATGGTTTTTAAGCTCCCCCCCCCCCCCGAATTAAAAAAGAAATAAGGAATATTGTTTCAGAAATAGGTCTACTTTCAAAATGCAATTTCCTTGATAATGGTAAGGTCTGCCGTTCACTTTCTTCGCTTCTGTGCATTTCGTTCTCCCAAAAGCGTTAAAGGCAAATCATTTACTGACGTAGTATTACGCCAGTGACCTCCCCAGTCTTTGACGCTCTGTGTTAGCGTGACATCGTGTGAAACGTGATTGCAAAATGAAGAGTGCAAACGCTCCGTGGAATCACTGGCGCAATAATGAATTGCCTTCTTGATTAGCGCAGCTGACGCAATAATGAATTGCCTTCTTGATTAGCGCAGCTGGCGCAATAATGAATTGCCTTCTTGATTAGCGCAGCTGGCGCAATAATAAATTGCCTTCTTGATTAGCGCAGCTGGCGCAATAATAAATTGCCTTCTTGATTAGCGCAGCTGGCGCAATAATAAATTGCCTTCTTGATTAGCGCAGCTGGCGCAATAATGAATTGCCTTCTTGATTAGCGCAGCTGACGCAATAATGAATTGCCTTCTTGCATAGCGCAGCTGACGCAATCATGAATTGCATTCTTGCATAGCGCAGCTGGCGCAATAATGAATTGCCTTTTTGATTAGCGCAGCTGGCGCAATAATGAATTGCCTTATTGATTAGCGCAGCTGGCGCAATAATGAATTGCCTTCTTGATTAGCGCAGCTGACGCAATCACGAATTGCCTTCGTGATAAGCGCAGCTGACGCAATCATGAATTTCCTCCTTGATTAGCGCAGCTGACGCAATCGAAATGACGCCTCGCATGCAACGGACACTCGAGACATATACACTATGTACATTATAATCAAGCTGTCTCTTATCTACGTTAGAATGGACCTTGATGTATCACGTACCTGTGAATTATTCTGTATATGCCACGTGTTCGTTTGGTAGACTGAGCAGTTTACTGTCGTGACCGTGCATGCCCTGATACTGATAGTACAATAGGGACTTTTAGATTTACACGACGAGAGCGTGGACTGCCGCGTGTGACATTGTGTTAAGGCACTGGGCCGTGCCCGGCAGTGCCTTAAAAGGGCGTCACATTACCTTGAAAGGATGTCACACGTGGCGGACCACGGTCTCGTCGTTTAAATCTAAAAGTCCCTATCATCAAATTAGATGTGATCAATCATCAAATTAAGCAACTACAAGGCAGTGTCACGTTAAAACTGTCGGCGGAGTTTCCTGATTAGTGAGTCCTTTATGTGAGTCCATAATTGTCCTGAATTCTTTTAATAGTTCCATGCGATATGCAGATACATAAGCATAAACAATAGAAACGAAATGGAATCTTAAGCCTCGGTCACAAATGCCATTACGAACTGCTACGAACGCCGTACGAACGATTTTCAGACAATGGAAATTCGGGAAGACAATTGAAAAACAGGGAGATTCGTACGAAATTATCGTTCGTACGAACCTTTGTGACCGTAGCATTAGCTTTGCATTATATTAATCTATTTGGAGCGTTTACTCTGTGTGAAAATGATATGAGTTATCGCCCTTCTGACTCCAAGCAGATTAACGCCCATTTACACGATAGTCAACACATCACATTTTGTATTCATGTTGCACACAAGACGTCATTGGCCTGACGCAGCCGTGGAAGGCGTGTGTCAACGACTCGTGTGTGTTTTGACGTGCCACGTGAGATCGATATTATACAGACAAATTATTTTAAGTTCGAAAGACATTATGTTAACTAAATCGCGTATGAAGTAATGAACCTACACAGGCTTTGATTAGCGCAGATATTAGGGACTTTTAGATTCTGCACGACGAGAGCGTGGACTGCCCTTTTAAGGCAATGTGACGTCCTTTTAAGGCACTGGCAGTGACGTCACATTGCCTTAAAAGGGCAGTCCACGTTCTCGTCGTGCAGAATCTAAAAGTTCCTAATGACGCGATCAAAATGACGCCTCGCATTTCAAGGGGCGTTACAGTACGTGGAGGTTGCTCTGTAAAGCAACTACACCTAATAGACCGTTTTATAAGATGATGACGTGGATCCTAATAATGATTGGTTGAAAGCGTACACGTGACCAGGCATTTATTTTGCCTAACGCGTAATCGCGCGTAATTTGGGTAATGACTGGTCATTATCCAAATCATGTTAGAAAACATAATTTTATAAAACAAATAATACACATCATTTTGTTCAGGCATTAGTAAAATTACCCACACTTGGTACCTTCAAAACAGTCCAAACGACCTCGGCTATCGCCTTGGGCGTGTAAGACTGTTCCAAAGGTACCTCGTGTGGGTAATTCTTACTAATGCCCTCACGGATGTGTATTATTTGTATACTACTAACATCTTCAAATTGTACGCACCCTTTGAAACAAAGTTTGATCTTCTTATTTACAACCTGAAGGAGGGCCAGAGGCTTGCCCAACATACCAACACATAATGTATGCAGACTGGTTCCCAACTATTGTAGTTTATTCATTAATAACGGGTTAATGGAATACCTCGTAACTAGGTCCCCGGGAAAGCAACATCCTTACATTTGAATATGTTAATAAACCGGTTTATCGCGCGCCCCTTGACGTATAATGCCCCAAACCCTCTTCTAGTGTGTGCTTTTTCGAACATCGCCTGAAACATGTCATCGTATTCCACATTGTGATCGATGAGCATCAAGACATAACGATTATCATGCATATTGGGTGAAATTGCTTTGCAACTGTTCCTTAACAAACACTCTGATTTAAAAAAAAAAGAAGAAATAATCACAGCGGATATGGGCGCATCGATAACAGCATTATATTCTCACTGTCAGCTGAGAGACCATGCAGGAAATTGGGTAATACGCTTGACCAAGTATTGTAACACCTGAACCCCGTGCTTGCGTAAATTGGTTAACTATTCATTACTTTCGAAGGATTCCAAAGTACATGTCCTTATAAAAAACTTCATTGAATGAACAGAAATGACCTGTCTGCACAGATTTAGTTCTTCGTGAGACCAAGCTTGAAAATAATAGGGACTTTTAGATTTGCACGACGAGAACGTGGACTGCTACACGTGACATCCTTTTAAGGCAATGTGACGTCCTTTAAAGGCCCTGTCTGGCACTGCCAGTGCCTTAAAAGGACGTCACATTGCATTAAAAGGATGTCACGTGTAACAGTCCACGTTCTCGTCGTGCAAATCTAAAAGTCCCCAATGAGAGATCCGAAACAGCATAGGACAACTCAGTTGAATGTATAAACACAAGGGCTAGGAACCAGATCCATCATGAATATACGCCATTAGAGGTCGGTAGTACCATAAATGATAAGCAGCTTTTTAATAAGGGTAATACAAAGTTTTGTGAAATTTTGAAAATTGGGTGGATAGTGATTCTTTACAGTTCTGATATATTTGGATGCCCCTGTGGATGTATTAGAAGCACTAGAAAAGTTAGCCCCTGAAACACTAAAATTCATCAAAAATTTTGATGAATTTCAAATAGCGCCTACGGCCGTACAATGGTAGCTGCGACCAAGAAAATCTCAGAATAGGTAGTTGTGATATTTATTTTCCATACGGGAATAGAAAATCGGTCGAATTTAGACGGAAACATCGTTTTTTTAGTTTAATTAATATCTTGACCTTGAGAGGGAGCTATAGAACATAAAGAGTTTAGCACTCAAAATTTCATAACTTAAGACTCGATTTCAACCGCGACAACGATCACTGAATGTTGTAGGATCGCATATGCTTCCAATATCTTCATTTAGACCAAATTCATGACCCCATACCAAAACTTTGTACTACCTTTAAACAAATTACCGGATTAGACAGTTTTCTATCAGCCAATGTGCCAACAAGTTGTCACGATCAAAATGGCATCGGTCCCACGGCTTGGAGGCATATGCATACTATTATAATTCAACTAGGATCTTATTATGATAACAATATGAATTTCATTTATCTTTCTATAGTTAAGGGAAGCTCAATTGCATATTTGCAAACATTACCCATGATATTGTTTTTTCTTTTTTTCAAGTGCCCAGCTTGTTCATTGACCTCGGAAGAATTGCATTATTTACAATGGTATTAAGATGATATATACATTTTAATGTGTTAATAGTTGAAGATTATTTGTACACTATGTAAAATTATATTCATGGCATTTTTTTGGAAATGACTCCATCTTTTTCAGGGCCTTTGAGAACGTCGGATTAAACACATGATTTGCATGATTCAGTCGGAAACTTAGATACCAATTTATCGGGAAAATACGAATTTAAATTTAAAATGTGTCTACCATGTTTAGTAACATAACGAACATAATTTCAACTATTTCAGTCAGTACTAAGATGCAAAATTATGAAAAATATGAATTTCTTTTCATGCTAATTTGCAAGTTATGTAAGTTATTGTCATGAAATTATTCTGAAAATATTTTCAATGTGTTCGCTGCATATAAACATCCCTCTAAGAACTAAACCCCTTTAAATTTTGTATTTGAATGCACATTTCCAGGGAAATTCTAGGGAAATATAAGGGAAATTATCTTTTTTCCAGAGTGTGAATTTCTATTCATGATTTTCATGGGAGAAACCCAAGGCATCTGCACAATATGTAGGTTATACATGTATAAGCAGCAAATCGAAATATACAGAAATGGCAAAAGGCCACATCTTTGTAATATTTTTTCTAAACTCTGGGCTTAAGATTTCGAAATTCTGAAATTCTATTCACTGAATTTTCAATGTTCTCCTAGATACCTTTACAAGAAAGGAAAATGAGCAATTGCTGATAGTGGAGACAAATTACAAACGCATTCATAATAAAAAAAAATTCCACTCACGATGCTTTTTTCGAGCTGTATCTTTATATTGGCCTTTTAAAATAGGTTTATGATCCACAATCAAACCACTTTCGTATTTTAATCGAAAAAGGTTCAATAGTATGACCTACCTTTTATCATAGGTTATCGGGTGAAGTTGTCAATTCCAGCAAATCTGAATTTTTCTAATGAATCGATAGCTATAAACCCAATAATGCTAGCGGAAATCACCTTTAAGTCAATCTTTACCTCTTTTAATTGCCTGCCGAGAGACACTGGTTTCATCAGTTCTGAAATGTTTGTAATGTGATTGTTTGCTTGAATGATCAATCAAGTGTGTTATTTATTAAAAAATACAATCAGAACAAAGCAAAACAAAAAAAAAACGAAAACCTACTGACCATTTCTCTGGAAAACACATGTCAGAAGCACAACTGCACAATCTTGTTAATATAATGTTGAGTGTTTCATCGGACAACAACATAGATATCTGTATCTTTACTTGACTAAAAATTATTTTTTCCCTCTATGTTATATAGCAAATATCATTTGATATTAATTTTATGTAAGCATTTTTCATGTTTTGATTGATTTATGGAAATGAATATATTTGAATTTAATTTAATTTAATACAAAATCATTTGAAAAATATTATTTTATTAGTATTTTGGCCGTATTTTCTGAGATAAATATTTCTATCAATTCCAAATGCTAATGCTTACCTTTAAATGTGGAGCTTACTCGTGCAAGCTCATTATGAGTTTCTCCCCCTGTCCACACACAACATTTTCCGTGATTAGCTATACCGTTTCGCGATAATGATACCGTTTCGCGATAGTTTTACGATGAAATTGTGTGTGTGGACGCTCACTAACGATACGTCGTATAACGAAACTAGTCTAACGAAACGCAGGTTTGGGCATCGTTTCGAACTGAAACTCAATAAAGAATCACGCCTAATCACGGAAAATGTTGTGTGTGGACAGGGGGAGTGTAACTAGTGTAACTAACTGGGCGGGGCTTAACGTGACCTCGAGCGAAAGGAGACCAGACTGTAGAGTTTCAGGATTACTTTCTTCTGTTTATGGACATCCTTGAATTTATACGATGATTATTTATATGAAGTTTCTTGTGTGTGGACACTTTGGAATTTATACTATGATTCTTTATACGGCGTTTCGTTATAGAGTTTCGGGATAAATTGTTTTGTGTGTGGACACGCTGTATGACTTTATTTCCCTAATAGCAGGGGGCCTTTCCGTTTCGGTAACCGTTTGGGAAAGCATCATCCATTAAATTCGAAGGACTCTCCCATTTGAAGTTCGTTTTCTTCATTCAATATTCATGGTACCCGCAAGGCCATAACGACATCTAGTGAATTTGAGGATTTTAATGTTCGAGGAATATTGATTACAAGGAAAGTGCATGACTTGCATATGATGCTGATTTGACATTTCGTTAAGGGGGAAAGCCGCTTTTGAAGAGGGGCTGTTGGTCTATTCCACTCTGTGCAAGGCTGGTCAAAAAAAATCGTGACGAGTAACTGATTGGTGAGGGTTAGAGTATTACTTTGGTATTCATTATCATCACCATCGCCCTCTTTTTTTTGTAATTTCAAATTTGTATATCATCTACAGCAACCCGGATAAATAACCTCAACGAAATTTGACATTCCAACTTGTGTAGACACAAACCATATTATGGTGTCAAAAAAAGGTAATACAATCTAAATACGTAATTAGTTATTTATTACCAAATGTGATAGCTTAAATATTCTGATAAGAAAACACTATCATTTTTAATAGACCGCGTTTCCCACTGTCTCGAACATCAACCGTCGATAGCTCAGTTGGTAGAGCGGGAGACTGTAGAGGCACTAAACACTGACATCTCTAGGTCGCTGGTTCAAATCCGGCTCGACGGAGTGGTTGCTTTTTTTCTTCTTCTTTTAACTAATTTCTTCTAAGCCGGATGCATTTTACAATCAACCGTTCAAACAAAAGACAAACAACTCCCCCTCCCCACTTACTACTTATTCCCCCTTTTGAAATCAATTTAAGCTTTGATTTGAGATATTAAGCTTGCAAGAGTTTGAATTCTATGGGTGGTATTCTCGATAGCGGATTTACTTTAGTCCACGGTTTAATCCACCCACTAAGTATGGAATGCCAAGTGATAATTTGAATATGTTTTTGAATAATTTAATCTGTCACTAAATTTATATAAAATGTAATAACATAATTAATAAACAACAATATAACTATGAAATAATTATGTTATCATGGTAATTTAGGGACATTTCAAATTATTCAAAAATATATTCTTATGGACACGTGGCATTCCATACTTAATCGGAGGATTAAACCATGGACTAAAGTTAGTCCGCCTTCGAGAAAACCACCCTATGGGATTACGTACGCTCGACTATAGCAAGTGTGATATTACCTGGCACATTTTACCAACCAATAGTTCTCTTATTGTGTTGTTGTATTGTCGTTGGTTAATAAATCAAATTCAAAATCAAATCAATTTGAATATATAGGCGACATTAATTGTTAAAACTGAATTTTAGGTATCAAAGATGTATCACAATTTATGTGTTTATGCATTTATTTTGATGTAGAATACAAAGATATCTTGCATTCTAATAGTACGTAACTCTATGCACATCGTGTAGCCACATTCCATATGGTGTCAAAAAGTATTGCAATCCGAATATGTAATTAGTTATTCATTACCAAATGTGGTAGATTTAATGTTTAAGTAAACACATTTTGATTAGAATCCATATCCACTCTCTCGGACATCAACCGTCGATAGCTCAGTTGGTAGAGCGGGAGACTGTAGAGGCTAATACACTGATATCTCTAGGTCGCTGGTTCGAATCCGGCTCGACGGAGTGGTCAACCCTTTTTTGCAATTTTTGTGACCGATAGAGCCCCGCGCGATTTCAGCAAGTTCGAATACTTTTCGTCATTATGATGATCATCATTAAATCTGTACTCTCGTTGAATCCGTTTATATTTAATATGCAAATGTTTACTGAACGCATACTGCCTTGATAACGGAGAAAGAACTCAAGCTGATTACTTATGTATTTTGTTTGTGTTTTATCATTTGCGTTAGTTATTTTTTCATCACAATATTCCTATATAAATATGTATAATTACCTCATTTGATTTTTAAATTATATTTTACTTATGTTCTATTGAAAAGGATTGTGTATCTTTGACGGCCATAATGATCATTCAATACAAACAATACATTTACAGTATTATTCCTATCTTCAAATGTTATGCCAAACGTATATACGACCATGAGTGTAAATGAATACGATTAGACCAACCTGGTTTCATGAAAAGTGCAGGTAATTATGTTGGTACATTTCATGAATTCTAATACGCATAATTAATACCAGCGTGATAAAATATATCAGTCAGTCCTATTCGTATGATTTATGTGCTGCCAACCTCTCTCGACAGATGTGTATTTAGATATCCTAAACTTCACGTGAAAGTGACGCTTGAAAGCGTTTCCAGAACTGTCTAATCAAACATGTTTACTCTCAAGATAAAGGGAATCATTTTCCATAATTTCTATAAATATATACGAGAAAAACATCAGAATTGTTTTACGTCTCTCTGAATATAGGGTTTCTCTTTGTATATTAGTCTATTTCACATGCTAAGCATTTAATTCTTTACCTATGCATAAATAAAAACACGGTAACGGTACACTCTTTCAATTTGATGTAATCTACCTGAACTACCAGCCGTTAACTACAAACATCGTCAATATTGTTCAAAAGAAAGGCAATAATACAATGTATGTCACAATGTTGACCCTGTTTCCTGCCAATAAGATATCATTGTCTAAAGGAAATAATTACAACATGCTGTCACTAACACCAAAGTTTATATTTAATTTGTTCACTCAGGATAACAAACATCCAGACAAGTAAATGGGTCTGCTAAGTACAACAAATAAATCATTGCCAAGCGTATTATAGGGAAAACCCTTTTTCCGGATTTGCTGCGATGGCGGAATTGGGACCCTGAAAGCATCAAATTGCTTTCAAATGATAAATGAATATTGGATTCCTCTTTCTACACAGCATCTCTCCCCTTCCAAATCCCTGAAACTAATTTAATAGCGATCATATTTCATCCTGGGGAAAGGCCAGTATAGTAACCCAAATAATAGACAGAGATTGGTTCGTCACATTATGGTGAGAGGGTAGGGAATGGGGGACGATATGCAGAGTGTTTCAACCGTTCATTTCCCTTCCTCTATCCCAATTTTGTTCAAACTTCGTAGGCGTAGTCTCTATCATCCCATCAAGGTCACTGGGGGCCTACACCCTACAAGCTCTGCTTTTTTAATAGTCGGCCCTCCTTCCCTTTCAATTGCATGTTTATTTTTGTAATGTATTGTGCAAATTGATCTATATGTGAATATGTAAACATGTGCCATCATTGTAAATATGAAAATCTTCGTTCCCCGGAATCACTAATGCGTGACCTTCCAGGCGCCATTTTGTTCGTTTTAGACCGTTTTTGAGGCCTTTCTTTCGCCCTACCTATCTCCACTATCACATTAACTACAGACTTCTTACACAATGCTCTAGATAGTCCGAGAGCAGTTCTTTCGTTTTACACGTAGAAACCCGGGCGTCATTGCACGCATATCGTTGTGACACGATTGCATTTCTAGTTTGTTTTGTCGTTGTGCTGTTTTGTTGTTGTTGTTGTTTTGTAAAATATTACCTCTACCTCCTCTTTCACTTGATGCAACTCATATTTTGCATATTTCACGCATGAGTGATTAAAATCAAGTTGAAGAGAGGGAACCAAAAAGTCATTTGGCGGACGGTATCTGAATTTCAAAGGGGAAATCATATTTCTAGAAAGTGCAGCTTCTGCCCTTTCATAGGACACCTTTTTGGTTCCCTCTCTTCAGATTGATTTTAATCAATCATGCATGAAATATGCCTCATATGAATTCCATCAAATGCAGGAAGTGGATCTAAGCTTTACAAAAACATCGATAATTCTCGGTTTCGTTGTTTCTGGGACGCGCTGTACAGTATATATTCTATTAAAAAAAGTAAAGAATAAAAACAAAAAAGGTGTGGGTTTCTCTCTCTCTTTCTCTCTCTCTCTCTTTCTATCTCTCTTTCTCTCTCACTCTCTCTCTCTCTTCCTCTCTCTCTCTCTCTCTCACTCTCTTTTTAGGCCACTGTCTCTTTCCGCCTCTCTCTTTACCTCTGCCTCTCTTGACCATCCCCCTCTCTCTCTCATTTCCTTCACTCCTACCTCCTACATCC
This sequence comes from Strongylocentrotus droebachiensis, assembly GCA_035222895.1. NCBI lineage: Eukaryota > Metazoa > Echinodermata > Echinoidea > Camarodonta > Strongylocentrotidae > Strongylocentrotus > Strongylocentrotus droebachiensis. The sequence continues at coordinate 23,325 of JAVYIG010005958.1, read as the reverse complement.
GTATGGTACCGCAAAAAACCCATTACCCTCACCTCGATTCAATCCTACTAGATTATCTACCACACTACCCAGTCGCCACGAGTAAAACAGTTATTGGAATATTGGTTGAAATGTCACCAAGTCAAAGAGGTCCATCATGTATTTTCCTGTTCTTTACAAGTGTACACGATATGCAGTTGCACTCGTTAGACATAAGAACCGTCATTATACCAAAAAATAAATAGGTTCAAAGAGAAGCCTTCATGCTAGAAGAAGGATTAACATTTTCCGTAAAGGTATAGCTACATGAATCCAATATTAGATCAACTTGACCAACAGTTAAATGGCAATTTAATATTTTGATATTGTATTTTGGGACATTTTATTTTATTTTAAATTATCGTTTCATGCTTACAAATTAGTATACATACTTCTATTAAAAATACTGCTTTTTCTCTTGCACATACATAACAGAGATCATTAATTTACTCCGATAAAACTCTATGTTATGGGAAGATAATACTATTTACAATGATTTTTAAATTGCGAGAAATCAGCGCCCATACACATGCCCTTAAGTGGGACTGCACTACTTGTAGCTACTTGAGCCCTCTATATAGCAAACAATGCCTAAGCGGTACCCGTTGGTTCCCCATGATCCCCTTTTCTTATGTTAACCGAGAGCTGATTTGATGAGAAAACCACCTGTCAGTGACCTTGCAGGAAGGTATAATCCCTCCTGGCCAAACTAGTGCAGATAGGCTTTCATATAACGATGAAAATGTCTGTCTAATTGCACGCAGTCGACACAGGTATTGGATTATGTTCATGAATAATTTATATTAGAGTAATGTTGCCGCTGTTTTTAAAGGCTTCACAATTAATTCATTTGGAATGGGAGCTTGCAATTAATTTCCCATTCTGTACGACATTTTGCTTACATGTATTACATTTGCTGCTTACACACGCACACACACACATATAATGTTCTCAAGCAACATTTGTAAATGCTGGATACTTTTTGTTTGGTGTTGAATTATACCTTCCCTCAGTCACTCCACTCCGCACCCCCCTCCCCTACCCACCCCCCCCCCCACCTATCTCTCTCTCTCTCTCTATCTATCTATCTCTCTCTCTCCTTTCCTATCTTTCTCTCTCTCTCCCCTCTTCTCTCCCTCTCACTCTCTCGCTTCTTCCCTCTCCATCTAATCTCGCTGTGTTTTTCAATCAATTCTTTCATAATACACACAAGTAATCTCGTTGCATTATGTACGTGTAGTATAACAACAAAAACTAGGGCATGTCTTAGTACCTGTACATGTATCTCGAGTTTTTTGTCCTTATAAACCTGTATCTGCAATCAATCCTTTGCCTAACCTTGTCAAAATAATCAGGACGAACTGGAAATAAAATAAACGATAAAATAAGATAACGTTATCCACTCAATACTCGTAGAAATCCGCAGCTTTATACATTACTGTCAAACAATTAGGAAAACGTTGACATAATGCTACAACATGTGCAATGTGTGCTCCGATTCGGAATCGGTAAAGAAAGCATGTGTAAAATTTAGTAAAAACGGATAATACGGATAATACATATAATGAGCATTAGCATCATAATTCATAAAGCGACACCCACTAAAATCTAATACAAAAGGGTAATATATAAAATGAGTTTTAACTGAAAACATAGCATTCTGAAAATGACATTCAGTCAAATTTAAGACAATGCAATTTAAAATCATCATTATGATGTCAAGGAAATGGCTCAATTCGGAATGAAGGGATGAAAAGAAAAAGAAAGAAAAATTCATGATAATAAATCACTAACATATCCAATTCCTCTGTTCAAACATGTATGGACAAACAAGTGTGCTAACAACGGAGTTGGGAAGATAGGACCCAGATATTGTGAGAAGACGGTACCTATTCATCAGGATGTTTTCAAAAATAATCACTGCAAGATTGGTATAGATTTCTGATCGTCGTTACAACGAGCGTTTGATTGATTCTACAAAGGGCATTCAAATCGGGAGACGAGACGAGCTAGGGGCATGATAAGGTATCTTCAAATACAAAGCACTGTAAGCAACTTCGCTTTTATTTTCCTAAAATGGAGGTCGACAATTTCTAGGTCGCATGTGATTATACAGAGATTAAGTGGGCTAGCATTAATCAAGTTTTGGGATAGGAAGGGGATTTGCAAGATGAATTAAATGCAAGAGTGTCATGTGATTATTTTCTCGAGTTATTTTTCCCCATCCTCTCTTCTTTCTCTATCTCTCTTATTATTTTATATCATTTCATTTTTCATTGCCTTTTGACAATGACGGTAGGTGCTTCACATGGCTACACCGTTGTACATATACGTAACACATAATAATTGATTATTATCTAAAAATAAATCTGATTATCTAAAGAATCTTTCCCTTTATCAATATGTTGTATAATAACTATATTTTAAACAAACAAGACAGTGCTCTCACAAATCTGAAAAACTGTTTTAAAAAAGTGTCCTGTTCTTCACCCTGATCCCGTCAGTGCACAATCATAATATAGTCCATGTATACGCCATGTTTTCAAATGAAAGAAGGTCATTGTTTTCAGTGAATTTTTGAGCTAAAACAATAACTATTCGTTATTGAATCACTGAGTCAATGAACGCAGATCCACACTTGAGCAAATTATTCATTTGCTTTCATTTTTCGACTTGAAAAGGTCAGTCAATATTTTTTTTCTTCAAAATTAATCTTGGCCTAAAAAAATGTAAAGGTTACATTATCATTTTCACTCTCATTTAGTTCGCAGAATAAGAAGACGGTCAGGAACAGAAACAAGTGAGCAAATCTTACTGGACAATCCGAGTCTTCTCTTAGAGATTCAACAAATTTAGAGCCAGACAGAAAATTTTAACACTGGATCCTATCCTCTCTCTCTCAAGGTTTTTTTGAGAATTAGGAATGAGCCGAACTGATGGATTTAAACACCTCGCTCCATAAGCCCAAACCCATTTCCACATCTATTCTATAATCCCCAAATGCGTCATAACAATGTATTTCATATTTTTCAAATTACAATTTCGATTGAATCTTTCTCATTAAAGAATCATGCCGATGACATTTTCATATTTTATGATTTCTTTTCTATGATTGTAGCACCGTCGTCTGACGTTCCCTGATATTGGAAAGAACATAATTATATTAAGCCTCACAGACTGATTCGCTTACACTGATTTTTGTTGTAACCTCAGAGTATATAGCAACTTTCCCCTTCGTGATTGCAAATAGTTCAACATTCTGGCAGATTCAGCCTAGAGCAAGATGGATCAAAGCTCTCATTATTTTACGTGGATTTAACACCATTCTGGCACTTAGCTAGATGGGCTGATGGAAGAGTGACTGCAGTCACACGAACGCGACCGACACTAGAGCTACGACAGAAGACTACATTACCCCTAATGGCTAAACATCGGTCGGTGCGGAGTCGGTGCGGACTTCGGTTTGACAGTGTGACTGAGGTTTCAATGTAGAAGACAGATTAATTGAAATGGGATGCATCACGCCTGAATCCCCCACCATGCAACTCGTTTCCGGTGTGTTAGCTAGCGCTCACTTATTGAAAACACATCCGACCTGTCATTGTGATTGCTAATATACCGAGTATGGCGATTGAAAATCTTCGAGTTGGGAGGGAAATGAAAATGGTTCTGCCTCCTTCTACCCAACCACGATCATTAAACAAATGACCGTGAAATAGGAAATCAAAGGGCAACAGATCAATAAGAAATGAAGGGTTTTAAGCAGACGTATATATAGGGCTATACATGTCACATTATATTCTAAAAAGAGCCTAGCAAAGACACAGCCCTGCTGGAAATAACACACTCATTCACAGTGTGAATCACAGTGTGCTCCACAATGTTTAATTGGGGCGTTTTCACATTGTGCTCGATTCGTTTCACACTGTGGTTCACAGTGTGGATAACCGGAAAAGGCAAGAACACACTCATTCACAGTGTGAATCACAGTGTGCTCCACAATGTTTAATTGGGGCGTTTTCACATTGTGCTCGATTCGTTTCACACTGTGGTTCACAGTGTGGATAACCGGAAAAGGAAAGAACACCCTCATTCACACTCATTCACAGTGTGAATCACACTGTGTTCAAAGTGTGAACTGTGATTTCACACTGTGCTTCACACTGTGAATATGTGTGAATGAGGGTGTTCTTTTTCCAGCAGGGAGCTTACGGCTCCAATCAGCTTTGAGTCATTGCATGCACAACAGCGTTAGGGTGTTGTCCAATACTTAGTGTTTCCGAACAAATTCATAAAGTATCCATAAATAAAAATCATAGTAGGTCGCATTCAAATATATTTATCAAAACTTCCAAAAGACACTAAATCTGCTAGGGTTTCCCAATAAAATCTCGGACCGCTTCATTTCGATTCGTTGCTTTTATTTCGTTCTTCGGATTATAATAGCGACTCTCAACCACTCAAAAAATTTAGTAAAATGAAATGCCTTCAAGCTTTCACAATACAAATCACAAGAGACAACAGAATATCTGTCGAGTACAATTATTTGGGAGTCTACTTCGTTTAATTACTCTACAGGCCAAATAAATTTGATGGGACAGGTGTAAAACACTTGCATCTGCGACAATAATTACTCTGCGTTAGTTTTCTTACACTCACTCAATTCTTAACTTAAACGCTGGAACCAAAACTCTACCTAACCCCACTCAAAACATAAACCAAACTTAACACGCAATAGGACATTTTTGTATGTAATCAAATGTAATACTCAAATCTAATTTAGCGCATCGTTGCAAATTATTTCATTCAACCTGTTACGATGTATATCAAGATTGAGAATGCGAATTGCATGCATTAATACATGTTCAATATAAATAGGAAAAGCCATAATGTTTGTTCTACTTGTTTTTACATCTATACGATGTCTTTTTTTTTAACCAGGAACCTATAATGTACCAGCACTGCTTTTCAATAGGTTCCTCACCTTACTTTTATGAATTAATCAATATCGCATGAATTGAGTATCATTGAGACGTGCTCATATTGTATATATATAATTTATGTCTATACTTTTTGTTAAATGAGGAACAATAAATTTGAAACTTGAAATTTACCTAGCAAATTAATGTATGCAATTCATGTTTTGACTTTTGAAATACAATTACTCATTACATGTGAATGAAATAATTGTAACATGACACTTGACAAATATTTATGGATTAAATTTTATTACATTACAAAAATGTTCTATTGCAACCTTTGCCCCAATCCTTAACTTTTTCCGAATCAAAGCCCGGAGAAATTATCGCCTGGGAAAATGTTGGATCACCCGTTAGGGTACCCTTTTTCGTAACACTCTCGATGGTAATCAAGTAGGATTCTGTACACAAGGATTTGTCTTCATGTAAGCGTGTATGCAGATCATGATGTATAGATGTACATCATCGTAATGAGGTTTTATCACCTTCCTACCCATCGGTGTGATTTATTAAAATGACAGTCGCAGGTCCCGGAATATATATATAGGGGCACAAGTTGGAAAAAGTCAAAATATTTGGAAAATTGTAAAAAAAAAAGAAAAAAAGTGATAAATACATGTACAGAATCAACGAGATTGAGGTACGTGATCTTATTAAATCTTAAAATATCGAGAGGCAAAGGCCACGACAATAACAACGTATCAATCGACCCCCCCCCCTTCCTTAACAAAAAAGGGTATCTACGGGGGGAATGTGTCTCATGTGGCCCCGTCAATCGACAACAAACAAAAACAAAAATATACCGCCCCCGCCCCCCCCCCCCCCACATCAAAAAAACAAAGAGCCAACAACCCCAAAACACGTTTCTCAATCTAAGGGGGACAACACGCCCCCCCCCCCGTGTTCTCCACCTTCTACATCCTCCGCCGATGAATTAAGCCTCACTTTACCACTCTCACACGACCATATTGACCCGGCTGTCTCTAGGGTGCGTAACTTGACAAGCCCAAAAGGCTACCCAACGCCATTTAGCGTTAGTGAATAGTGAACCGATGTCCAAGGATAATTGTAGTACAACGTGCTATTCAATTAAAGACAGTGTCAACTATTTGCATTGGGTCACGGGACAGCCTATGGTTTCATATTCTTTACCACATGCAAGTGTGTTAAATTCTTAATACATGATGTGGCTTTAAGCTGTAGTAATAAATATATCTGTCATAAATCAAAGTATCTAAGTCTCTAGGTACATCTATGGCTGCGTTTAAGCTCAATTTTGAAGGCAGAATGAGCGATATGAAACGCTCATCGTAAACGCTCATCGTAATCGCAGTTCCACGGTGTACTGTTTATGCTCACTTCTCTGGCTCCTCCAGGCAATTCTTGCTGGGTGGCCCTAATTGGTCTTGCAGCTGGATTCGCAAACCTGCACTGTGCATGCTACGTAGACCCACTAGAGGTCAGTGCGTTGACCCCATTTAAACGCGTTTACAAATTGTAAACGCACCTTTTTGTGAGTTTACGATCGGCGATCGTGATCGCCGTTTTTCGGTGATTCTTCAAAAGTGAGAAAGGACGCAACCGTGTTTTAAACTAAACGCGTAACAGATGCCTGATTCTGGCCAGAAAAGGTTGAGCATAAACACGCCCTATGATACGTAAGCCTAAATGATGCCCACCATTTCGACAAACACTGCTTCTTTACAAACTATTTCGCAAACTGACTGCTTTTAGGATGATTTTGAATCACGTATAGTATTAGCAATATGGAATGACATTGTTTAATTGACCGTTTAGTAACTAGTAAATTGGTGTAATCCATTTTGGTACTGACCACCCTGTAAGTTCAGAAGTTGAATTTTCTTCATTAAATGAAATGGGCTCTGTAATCTAACATTTAATACACGTGTAGAATTCTAACGCGTATCTTACGTTTCTGTAAACAACTTAGCTACTACTGCTCATCTGGAGCTTGCACAGTGATTATCAAGATATATAGTCAAGATTTCAGACGGAAGGCTGGAATTGGAAAAACGACTTTATGAACATCAGTTATAATCATCCCTCCTGAATAATCTTCAGTTTAGACGACTTTGGAAGGTTTAAATTCGTATTTTAGGTAATCTTAGACATGTGCAATGAGCTGGAAGAAAAATATTTAACAACGCCTTTAAGATTGTATTCATAATACGAAATGAGTATCATCGAAAGAAGTATAGCCTCTCCGCCATGAATAATGGTATTCTTTTGCCAAGGGACTTATAGATTAACAGCGAAGTGCAGGATTATCTATCTGACTCTATCATGCGCAGCCTTGGGAAAAATCTGTTTTCCCAGTTTTGGCTCGGGGTATACTAGCTGGCGTTTTTCCCCTAAAGTGCGATCGTTTTCCGTATGCATAAGTTCCATACGAGAAGGCACAACTCGCTTGCGCTTGTTATTAATCTACACCGTACACACAGGATTGAGGAGGCGCTCTTTACCTCCCCTCTCGTATGAGGGCGTAGGTGAAACAAAGACGATGATAATTATTTGCTTTATAACTCTTATACCGGGGGTGCTGGTCCTATTACAAGAGGGGGAGATAGATGCACGTACTATCTACTGTAGATGTGAAGTTTGTAGAATAGTTTATCTATTTATTTATTTATTTCGTTTTATTTCAACAGGGTAGTCCCATCAGTAGTTGAAATACTGTTGTACTTGGGGACCCTGCATAACATAAAATACATATAAAGACATACATATACATGAACAAATCATTATATGGTGAATAGTAAACATACCAGAAAGAATACAGATTAAATCTCAAATGTTAATTTAAACTCAGCAAGTAAACACAAATGTTGGACTGCATTATGTCAGCCCAAAATAAAAGATCTTAGGTGAACAATTCATTTACAAAATAGTGAGTTGGAATGCTTTCTGTGCCGGGGGCATATTAATTAAGGCCCATGAGTCTAAAGAAAGTGGTCAAATTCCTTACAAGCTAATCAATACGAGTATTAGTAAATACTGATCCTTGTTTAATGTATTTTGCAGTAATATAAGGGATGTAAGTGAAATGCACAGTTAAGTGAGTCAGTTGAGAGGCCAAAGTATTGCCCCCTCACCCTCCCCTACTAAAAAGGAGGCTCCTTAGCATAGGAAATGTTCATTTACCGGTGCATACTACACTTGTACTTATTTGATTTCTGTTAGGAGGGCGTTAAAACCCTAGTATCAAGGAAAATCCATTGCTGATCGATGAAACTGAATATTTTGCGACATTCTGTAATTTGTTCTTCTTACTTCGCACCTCCATCCAGGCGGGTGTTATGAGAAACATTTTATGAATTTTCTACCAAGACGGCGTCTTTGATCATACATTGCCCACCATGAAGCCTCGCTGGTTCAATGAATATTCGTGACGACCCTGGGAACAGATATCACAACACAGGAGGCTTATTACAACCAGGATATTCACTATCCATAGCCTTCCTTCATGCTGACAATGTTTAAAGGGATCCGGTAACTTTGTCTCAGATTCTGAAACAAAATCCTGGATTTAGCTCATGCTGCAATTATAATTATAAACCTTTAGGTCAGTCAGGAACTCCATGACTTTTACAAGCCGATCGCCTGTATGATTATCAATATATTTACGATTGGAAATCGAAACCATATTTTGCGTTTGCCAAACGGCTTTCATAACACTACAGTCTATCGGGGAAAACGAGTATGGTAAAACCGGTCACTCAAACATTTTTTAAACTTTTTTGAGGCACTTCTTGATGATTTTGAAGCGCAATTTTTTAGGGCTTCAATATTACACCATATCACAGACACTGACAACACGTAGGGCCGTGAATCACAGATTTAACATTGTTAAACGATGCCTTTAAGAAACGGTGTAGGAAACAGAGTCTGCATCTGCCGCCGTCTAAAGAAGATATTGATAACAAAGCAGTGGGTTGATCACCTCTTACACATAAATGAGTAAGACAAAACATTGATAAAATTCGATTTCATTTTGATATTAGTTTGATTTTTTTTTTCTTGTTTTTACTAGTTTTCTGTACTGGTAGTTTTAAAATTATTGCTACATAGTTGCCAGTTGAGAAATTTATTCAAATTGTTCTATTGTAACAAACACTCAATTGCTGGTGCTACGTTGGACAAAGTTGGGACAATGTTCTCCGGCAAACATTGTAGAATAGACATAATTATATAAATGTTGAATATACAATGATATAGTTACCTCTGCCCATAATGATGGTACATGAGTGCAGGGTCATCCGGTGCTGTGCGGATATGGCAAGTCAGGACATAGCCCGATCGAATGTCGTAACAAAAAACAGTCTCTTAAATCTCCTGATGTATTACATTACGTTTACTGTCAATCATGAGTAAGTTTTAATTATCAGAATGGACATCACTTAGCCTCTACTTGTTCACCTTTACAGCGGTATGATGACAGTATGCTTTTTCTACTAGAGTATGTCAATCGACAAACAATATACATAGCTCCATTATGGGCCCCGTTATCACACATGAGAGTCCCCCTTTCATTAGTATTCCATAATGGTAAATTTTCAGTTCTTTTTTAGGTGGGCAGCAATTTCATAAAGTCGGGACTTTTTACAAACAGTGTAAACTAGTTTTTATTGGCAAGATTGTCTGTAAATACCGTTTCCTGTCGTACACAATAATGTCAACAAAATGTATTCACCCCCCCCCCCCCCCCCCATTGCATTAATTCTGCCCCCTCCCCCCCCCCCTGTATCATGTTGTCGTTAAAGGAAGGAATTTGGATGCAATTTTACATCTTGAATGTTTTATGAATATTAGTGCCCAGATGAACGGTCGACAGAGACGCAATTTTGCATTGGATATACTTGATTGCTTCAACTATAAATATAAGTCAATTAGTTACCTAGTTACCATACAGGTTAACCATTAAAATAACCTTCTCTTTATTTTCACCGGTGTTTTGTATTTTGTGGATTTTAGTTCCATACTCGTTACGCTGAACGATTTTAGATTTATTTAAACATATATTTGTGGCTCACACCCAGTAAATAAGAGCGATTGATCGATCTGTATTGAAGTTTTTAAAAAAATTGTTTAAATAATTGAAATTTCTCCCAGGAAGCATTACATTTATAAAAGATTTTAGATTTGTTTTGCTAAAGTATTGAAAACTTCACGATGATTGTACTTGGGTCAAACCCCTTCTATTCATTGTTGTATTCAGGAGTTACAGGAACTGAAATATATATTGAAATATATTGTTAGTTCTGTTCCTCCAAAAAATTGCATTACAACAATTGGTTGTCTAATATGCGTGTTCGTGCGTGCGGGTGTGTGCGTGTGTGTGTGTGTGTACAAGTCCGGGTGTATTTTTTCAAAGACAACATAATAATATAACATTTCGAATTGCCTTTCAATTAAAGCTTTTTACCTCATGTGCAAGTGTCGCAATGTAATACTCTCCAAATTATAACGACTGTGAGCCCACTGTTGCCAAATTAAATCAAGTACCGTACTGACTGCTACATTCTTCTTACCTAATGCATCACGATGACATAATGGATGTATCTTTATGGAAAATTTCGCTGTCCTGGGCGAACAACTAAATCAATTTGTATGATGGGCATTGTCAAATGTATACTTTCTTATTTTTCCCTTTTTGTGGTTGTTGCTTTGTCGAAGTAACAGCATATTTGCATTCATTTCGACTTAATGAATATAGAAATAGATATGCAAATATGAATCAACTCTTAAACGATGAGAGAATGGGTCTGAACAATTTCGTTTTTGTAAAAGAAGGATTGATATCTAGGCCTTTGATTGATTTAACGTCAACGCTTGAAATACAGCGCCTACGATGTAAGCGGAAATCGATTTTATACAAGGGCGTACACACGATATCTCCGTTGGCTCTTACACCGAAATAGATTATCGTCATTTTTCCTTTCTTCAGATACTTTAAAATACGCTTTTATTCTCAGGGGTAGCATTTACTGCTCGTGTTTATGAATGCAAGACTTGAAAAAGAAATGTGCAAGTTAAAAAACAATTATCATCACCATCATCATCATCGTCATCACTATCACCACCTTCATCATCCGTCATCATTAGGGATTTCATAGATTAAGGATGTACAAAGTATGGTTTACTCAAGAAAAAATCGTATACATGCAGTTAGTTTTCTTAAATCAAGTACCGCAGTTTGAATAAATTATCAAGAATTTTATTATAATAAATAGAAAAATGATTGTCAAATTTCAATAGGCTATTTTTACCTCAGATTACCCTTACACGGGCGTCTATTACTGAAATAATTAATCATTGAAATTCAGTTTCCATGACTGATGTACATGTATAATCTGAACTTTCCTTTAAACAAATATAATCTAATTCATGAAATATTAATCAAAAGCATTTCCGTACTACTTTATATAAGAGTACCAATTTAAACAATTTCAATGAATTACAAATTTGAAGACCAACAAAAATATTTGTTCAGTAACATTAAGCAAAATTTAAAAAAACTATAATGAAAAACTATAGAGAATTAGACAATAATTAAGAAAACTACAATGTACTTAGGTACATATAATAATAAAATATGTATACAGTGTTTTGTTATAAAAATATTTTACAAAAAAGAAAATTACTTATAAATATTAAATACACAGGAATTTTCCTATCCCTAGGATGACTGCTATCGTATAAAGATTAATTTTAATACGCTCAACACGCTGTTTTATACAAATAAAAATAAAACATCAGACAGGAGAAATTGTGAGTGGGCCATTACTTAAAGCTTTGGCCATGTGGCGGCTTTTCCATTATTACGTCACAAACGTGGCGCCATTATCTCACATGGCATTTTGATTGTATCTATGATTAACGCTTCTGATCGTGTGTTACTAGTTATTTTAAGCGGTAAGAGTATATCTCGAGCATGTGTGGAATGGATGTTGGTTTGATAATTGCCATGGTTATGGTCTTCGTAAACGAATTCGTCGCCGCTTTTGTTTTTGAGAGTAAAAGCATTCCAAAGCAAGGTCTGCATATGGTACGTCATATGCCGAGACAGAGCCTCTTAAAACGAGATACGATTGCAAACTGGCGGTTTAAAAAAAAAGGTGCGCGCATGTACGGTGAGTGTATACGGGGAGTGTTATCAGGTGAAATCGAGAGGAAAGGTGGAACAGATGGATGACAATAAATGAAAAAAGAAAGAAAGTGAGAAAGAGTTACATCCCACAGAAACTCTAGCCACGGGTGTTCTTTATAGTGCTGTATATATTCGGGTTTTTGAGTGTGAAAGAGATAGGTGGGAGGAAGCAAGTCGGGTGAATGAAAATATGACAAAGTCTTGATAAGAAAAATTGAGAAAGATTGACAGAAAGCGAGTGTCGGGAAAGGAGAGAGAAATATAATCCAAGATAGATAGAAGCAGAGGCAAACGGAGAGGACAAAGAGGATAGGAAGAAAATATGCATCATGTGAAAATAATGATGTATAGGGCTTGTGTCGTGTCGAATGAGTGTTTCAGTGTGAACACGTTATAAACAAAAGAAATGGAAACGGAGCACACTGAGAGCCTAGTGAGAGGATGTGAAAAGTTTTAAACACGGTAGAGAAATTGAGACAGTAAGAAAGAAACGGATAGAAAGTGAGAGAGCAAGAGAGGGAAGAGAGCAAGAGAGGGAAGAGAGAGAGAGAAAGAGAGAGAAAGAAAAAGTGAGGATAAAAGGAAAAGAAGAAAGAAAAGAGATGTTTCTGTCTGACCATAGCAGGGTCCATGGTCTGACCACGGTTTTTTTTCATATGATTCAACCTTCAAAATGACATCTCCACAATTATCATAATCATTTTGAATGGCACAGTGTAATCTAAGTGGCGTAGATAAGATTTTCAATGCTAGAGAAGCAGACTCTGAAGCAAAAAACAAATGGAAAAAGAGAAAGAGAGGGGGGGGGGGGTATGCAAATATTTGCTCGGGTCGGTCCTTCCAATTCCAATCGCCAATGAAAATTGAATATTTAAACATCGACTGTTGATTAAAAATGAACAACAAATTATCTATACCAGAGGGAATAATGATAAACAAAATATATAGTTTATCATTCTTTTTTGTAACACTGCAGGTTATTAGCCAATTAAGTACTAGATTTCCATAGGCTCTATAATACATGGGCCACCCGCATCCAGTAGGCGATGGATTGTTAAGTTAGTGCGATATAAAGCAACCGCAAAATGCATCTGTAAAAGAAAAGAATGAAGAAAAGCAAACAAACTTTCAGATGACATGTGACAGAATCTTCTTTAAAATAAAACGTTGCATTTAACAATCTTCCAGGTAAAAATAAAACAGTCTTTAAAAAAATATAGAGATAAGACGAAGGTAGTCAGCGTTGCATGTGACGTGTTTATCGTGATACCATACCGAAACAATAACACAGACGAATAGTGTAAGGACGTTTCATCACAAACCCCTTTACATCTTGATCGATGTTCTACGCTCCGTTGGCAGCAAGCAGACAGGGGCGTCGTTGAAGGGGACATTAGGGTTTGTGTGCCTCCTCCATCACATTTATCTCGGTAAATATATCATTGTTTTAAGTAAAGTGGCATGTTTGGGAACTATTTGTAGCCTTGACGGCAAATGTGACAAAATCTGTTCAGATCTTTTTACCTTAAAGTTAATATACTAATATGCTCTTTATCGCAAACTTCATTGAAATTTGCGCCCTTCCCTTTCATCTTTTTAAATATTCTGGAAGCGCAGTTGGCAGCTGCATGGTTGATCCGGTAAATAAAATATTAGATCTCTCGGGTTTACAGTAAGAAACAAACATGTAACTCTACATTTTCTGATATGAAAGCATTGCAAAGAAAAATCAATGCAAAATCTCAAGTAAAAGGGCAGTCGTCATCTATCGAAATAAATAATTGACATCAAATCTGTAATTCTTATCAACATTTGTTTAGCTTGAGGCTAATTTGAAATATAGGATACGAGAATTTATGTACCCTTCTGATTTTTTTTCCTTTTCGGAAAATTGTATGGTACCCTGTTGCCTATTCGGAAGCAAGTAAATACATTACTCTGGTATGTAAGCCATTTTAAATTTACTGCTAACTTAAGTTAGGTTCCACTCCAAATACAGCTGTTCCGACAGGGACTGTGTATTCTAAGGATGCATTAAGTTAAACGTAGAAACGGAGATGTTTAATCATCAATCTTAAATTCAATAATCGTGTTACGTGTTCCTAATTTTTGACGTTTTCTCTCTCTCTCTGATAGGTTCTGATAGCTCCGAGGTTGTTTGCGCGACATTTAGAAGGCAAACATCGAAATGCTACCTGGAGAGAACGACACATTGATGGATTATAGTAGGGGCGTCTTCACCTAGACAAGTAACCCACATAAACACACCTACCCGGACAACTTCACCGGGCAACCATCCCCTAGGAGAACACCTACTCATTGGACAATAACTTACAGGACATTGATAACTTTTGTGTTAACTTATAAGGAACATCATGAATTTAGTCGTCCGCCCCTTCCCTCGCCCATCTTCTTATGTCTGTATCGACTTTCCCTATCTCTCTCCTGTCTCTCTCACACGCACAACGCACGCTTTCTCTCACTCACAAATTAAATGCGAATTATAGTGCTCTATTACTATAAACGTAAAACACTTAAGTATTATCGTCGGGGCGTCTTCAGCTAGACAAGTAACCCACATAAACACACCCTCCCGGACAACCTCACTGGGCAACCGTCCCCTAGGATAAGAATTAGACCTATTCCTTGGACAATAACTCCCAGGACACTAATAACTTTTGTGTGAACTTATAAGGAATGAATTTAGTCGTCCGCCCCTTCCCTCGCCCAACGTAATGTTTGTATCTACTTTCATATCTCTCTCATGTCTCACTCACACGCACAGCACACGCACGCACACACACATACTATCTCCCTCTCTCTTTCTCTCTCTCTCTCTCTCTCTCTCTCTCTCTCTCACACACTCACTCACCTACTAATTAAATGAGAATTATAGTGCTCTATTACTATCTACGTAAAACACTTATGTATTCCTTGCACACACCCACCTCCCTCCCCCTCCCCCTTGTAGACTCTTCCAGTACTGTACAGTGTTATCTTTCTTCCAATAACGAAAGTAGAACGCACACACGCTACGGTCCGATTCAGCTTAATGAATCTTGCGTGAAGTTTACCTACTCTCTCATTTTATGGGCACACAAAGGGAAGTACCGGATATTAAACCATGTTTTAGACCGTCTCATCACGAGTTGGTTAGTAATGCCGCCATGGTTTAATTGCGGACAGTGACACAACGCATTCAAGTAAATGGGTGACGTATTCTGTTCGCCATGCAATATGGCGTCGACGGCTAATTGACGCGACCTACTGCATTTAGGCTGAGCAAATCTTCAAAATGAGTTTAAGAAGCTTGGATCTTCTTAATTACATCAGACATCACCATGACATTTTGAATGTGCAATATATTCATTTTGGATATGAATGGGAGTGAGTGATTGTTTGTGTACCTTTATTCAACAGGGATGTACCTGTTTTTAATCTTGTTCTATTGCTTCGTTAGATGTGACTTTTTATCAGGACTTTGACTTGAAATTGGAGTTTATGTTTCGATTATTATTCTGTACGAATACATTTATAAAAGATAAAACTGTATTAGCACTTTACAATGGAAAAGTGTCCGAAAATTTCTTTAAAATTCAAAGGTTTTTCCCCCAAAATATGAGATGTAATTGATCACTAATTCATTAAGAGAAGAAAAAAAAATCATTAAACCACAAAACCTAAACCATTTCCAGAAATAAAACGATACAAATTGAAAATATAAGCCATTTTGTAGATAAATGAAGCTTTGCATTCAAACGCTAATCGGAGTTAGACATGGGTTGAAATATCTAAGATTGAAAACTGATAACTAATTCTCTGTGATTCTGGTAAAACATGGTGAAACCCTACATCAATATTAAAGTGTTACTTAACTTTATTCTACGTCCGAAAATGAGAATTTAATATACATATCACTTTGGGAGTTTGGACCCGGATAGCTGACTAAATGACTGACCACTAACTGGAAATAGAAGTGTTATTAATACAGTAATGCGACATTATAATGAAATTCTACTGTCAAAATGTCAAGTGCATTGTTTCAACATACTTCCAACCCTTACAGTTTTATTTGCTCATAAAAACGTAAAAATAGACAGCTTGATTGAATTCTGACAGCACACAACGTGGTCGTTAATGAAAAAACAAAGCTCATGAACGAAGTTCCTATACGTACAGAATACCCAATGGATCCGCATAATGATGAAGTGTTCTACCGCCAAGCGTTGTGAATGACTGGAAAGATTCGGTTATTCATTACGTTGATAGCGCAATTAGTCTCCACCATGCTAGTAAATGATTGAAAGTGACAAGCCCTATTAGTTCATTGTGCAAATTCACCGTAAAACCAGGGCCTTGTCTCATAAAAATTGTAATCAATGACAAGTTACAATAACTGTCATACTGAGATCGTGGCATTTGATTGGCTAAGAGCAAATTTGTCATAGAAATCTAGCATTTGTTATTGATAACAAGTTTTATGAAACTGGGCCCTGGTCTTCAATTTGTTAATTACTTCGCCTTGAGGAGCTGATAATTGCTAGAGCGTTATTAAAGCAAATGCACCACCCGTCGCCTAAAGAATAATTAGTGCATTCAGTAAGCCATTGTAATCATTAGGTAATGACAATCATTTCGATAATGATATTATCATCATTATTTTACTTAAAGATGTTAAGTGATGTCACCACTTAATAATTGCATAATCATATGAAGATATTCATGATATTAATGAACTTGATTCATTTGCAATTCACAGAAATAGCGTAGCTGGCTTCTCATTGGAGGGGCAGCCCATAAGACCGTATCGACAAAATTGCCCTTGGAATGTTACACGGTGTGTTTTTTTTCTTCTGTTTTGCTCCGTTTTCTTTAGTTGTTTTCATGATGGATAATTTTAGTTAGCCTATTATTTTGTCTAAAAACACAGTGTCAATGGCTACATTCACAGGGTGAGGGGGGGGGGGGACTATCATACCAGTCTAAGAATACAGTCACACTGAGAAGACCGACAACATGCAGAACGATACAAATACCAATATGTTGCTATGTCGGGAACCGATGCAGGTCACAAATGACACAAAAACAAACCGACGATCCCGAACTGACTTGGGAAACAGCCCGATTCCATCCTACCAGTTTCCCGCGTCAATACCGATAGCCAAAATGTATACAGTCATAAAACATGCAGTAAAACTACAGGTTTTTGTGTGTGTCTGTCTATTAGTGAGAGCTTTGATTATACTAGGTGGAAATGCAAGGGAGCAGGGAGGCAGTCGTGTGGGGGAGGGGGTGAGAGAGAGAGAGTGGTATTATCTTCCTTTCACGTTGCCTCTCCACTCTCTTTCACATTTCCGCATTGTGATGGAGGTTGGGGGCACTTTTCCCCCATGGTACGCATCTAGCCAGGCACCGGGCACAGCCCATTCCTATCATCCAGTTTCTTCTACGGGGCCATAATTATGCCTGAGAAACTTATGAGTGATGTGTTAACATTTAGCAAGCCATATCCATCGAAACCGAACCATGATTGACAACCCCGGTAACCGATCCCTGCCGACATTATCCCGATTGGTAACGAATTTATCGGTTTATGGGCGGTCTGGGGTCGGTCTGGGATCGGTCTGGCGTTGGTCTGGTGGTGTCACTGTACTATTATCGTTTCCTCCATTATGACCCTGCCCCTGCCCATGCCCCCGCCCCGATATTATTTCTTTCCCTCATCTACCACCACTTAGCCGCACCTCTTATTTTAATCCTAATGTCTTCACTGAACGAACACTGTGGGAGTGCGCGACAAAATCCATTAGTATTGAATTACATTATGAAACAGGAAGCTTTACCCAGTTCCATAATGAAACATTTTCCCCTTTTTTGTCTACTCCCATTTTCTTCGCATGCCGTGAATAATGCATCTTTTAATATCATAATGGTCGATTATCTTAATGAAAAAAACTATGGGAGCGTACGATAGCAAGGTCTGTATCAACCGTACAGACTTAACTCGTGATATAATCGGCTTACCATGTAGATGCAATGGCAAATAATTATGTTGAAGTATAAAATTATGCAGAAATAATTATGCAGAGGAAGAAGTATATTTGTGTTGGTTCTGATGAAGACAAAAAATCTTTCTTAATTTAATGTATGTTCGTTGAGTTGCAAGCTGTACGAGATATAGCCCTTCGGTATGTAACGATGATTGCTATAATGCGCTTTCGTAATGTATTGTGGAAACTTTCACATAATGATATTATATTCATAGTAATTGTCAATGATGTTTAAGTTACACCAGTATATTTTCAACTTTCTTCCTCTACGAAAAATAAAGGTGCTGATTATCTTATACAGCCACAAATTATCGGCTTTTCTCGATGAGGAATGATCCGCGTGCAACGTCGATAAGTTATGTTCATTATGCTCGGCAGCCTAATGAGATGTCGGAGTGATCATCTTATCAACGGTCATCATAATTATCTTGACTCATTAAACCAAACTTAAACGCATCACAGAACACGTCAGACTGGTTCGTTGGCTATTGACCAAATACTGTCAGGAACAGCAGCTGTCAATGGATACATCTTTATGCTGCGGTGGGGGCTGGAGGGGATTTATATGAAGTTCTGACCATTTTAATCGAAATTCACATTTATTACCTTCTGTAAAATTACCTTGATTTATCTGGCAACAACCAAAGTTCAATTCGACAGACATTACAAAAGAGATGGATACTCTATAAGTAGAGTTTGTGTTCGGAATTCCAGGGAACTTACATTTTGTTGTCTCAAAAAATGTTCGGGACGAAAAAAATGCTACCCAGCAGGTATATAATTACAAGCGAAACGTAAATTATAATTTCATATTTCGTTGCCTGCAATGGTCATTTTCACATGCGTAGGCCTATATGAATTATGTTCCTTGTAGTACAGTGAACAGGCTAGCAATGCTTTCATTGAAGGTATTGAGACTGGGAAGGTAACCGCGCGAGAGAGAGAGAGAGAGAGAGAGAGAAAGAGAGAGAGAGGGAGAGAGATAACGAGAGGAGGGGGAGATCGTGAGGGGAAGAGTGATAACGAGAGAAAGAGGGAGAGAGAGAGAGGGGAAAGGTGGAATAGGGGGACTGATGAAAATTATCAGTATGACTAAGCAAGATTAATAATTATGTTAATTTTTTGTGAGACATATGCTAGAAAAAGAGATTAGGCGGAGAGAAGGAGCTCGAGACAGAGAGAGAGAGAGAGAAAGAGAAAGAGAGAGTGTGAGAGAGACAGGGGAGGCATAGAGTGAGAGAGAGAGAGAGAGAGAGAGAGAGAAAGAGTGATTCGACCTACATTGTAAACAAACCTTCTTGTCATTATGTAATTACGTTCTTTAATGGGAAGAGACAATATTGATTTTCACTCTTACTTTCACTCGACGGGGCGGAGGCCTTTGTGAGGGAATATAATATAGGGCTCTTACTATTAACATTACACATGCTACATGTAACAAGATGAATAGGCAGGGTTAGCGACAAACCTTCAGATAACGATGACTAAAAGCAGTTATACGACACTAGCTTCTGCGACAATAATTTATTCCTTGGTAATTTACTACACTAAGCAATTTCCTTATATACTGCGACCCTGCGCCCAATAGCCCGGAGCAACTGTCGCCGGAGTAAATGTTGAAGCACCCTTAAAGCACAATACAAAATAATGTTAAAATAATGATATACACTGTGTATCTTTTAATAAAGATACAGAAGATAACTTCGTTTAAAACATTTTGGAGGAGACGAGTTGGCTCAGTCGGTAAAGCGTCTGGCTGCGGAACAAAAGATCGCGGGTTCGAATCCAACCGAGGCTGATGAAACTCTCCGTCCATCGGGTAGGACGTTAAATGCAGGCCCCGTGTAGAGGAGCCTCACCACCGTTGTACGTTAAGAACCAACTGCACTATTCGTTTAAGAGTAGGGGTAAACCCCGATGAAGTGGTCTAGTTGCGTACCCCCCCCCCCCCCTCCTCACACCAATCAGTAACTTATACCCGGTCGAAAGGAGTAACAGCGTTATACAATACTGCTTATGCTTATGGAGCCAGGAGCTAAACTAACCGTGCATTGTTTATGTTGACTTGACACTGAGCTTTAATTGCACAAAGTATATTACAACGTCGAAAGAGGTTTATAGCACTAACTTGTTCCATCAAATGTAAATAGTACTGTAGAAGTCATATTGTTATGCCAATGAAACTCCTGATTTATCTAAAGTAGATATCAAAACACTTTGTTGAGGCGGGAAGTGTAACTCAAATACTTAACCGAGTAACTTTGTGTAACTTTGTCACATTGGTAATAAAGTAGTAATCGCAAGATTGGAAACTTTTAACTTCCTGCCAATGAATCAAGAATACATTAAGATACCGACAATTACACAATAAAGACGTACAGCCTACGGCGATCATAGGCTGTATGAAAAATGTATATGGTGTCCTTAAAGAGACATCATTTTGACACTCGTTTCAACCACCGTCAGGCGTCAGAAAGTTGGGGAATGTCACTCTTCCTTTCACAGGTAAAAAGGAAGAGAGGAAATGGAGGGCACGTGGAACATTAAAAGAAGACGTTACAACATCTCCGAAATCAATGACCTTATTTTAATCAATCGCATTCCTTGTATAGATGGAGGCCTGTTAAATAACCCTGAATGTAAGAACGATGCCCATCTCAATTGCTGAACCACTATTCTATAATCTATTCACAGAACTCCATACTGCTTACCTATTACGCCCCTATAATCGTCTTGTATTTCAGAGCTGTGCCCCCCCCCCCCCCCGTAACGTGGCGCCACTTGAATTCATATACGCCAGGTACTCCATATTGCAAACCCTGTTACGGGTCTGTACTGTCATAATTTATATTCCATAAAGTAAGAGGCAGACATGCAGGAATCCTAATGATTCGAGCATTTTGCAAAAATCATCTCAACTTTCCATTTTTATTAGATTAGGTGCAAGTCAGTGTTCAGTCAAACATTATGTACGAACTCGATCGCGCGATAAAATAATCCTGTCATTCGAGCGAATAATAAACAATATGGAGGGGAAGGAAGCAAGGGAAAAAGCTTGTCATCGTTTAAACATTTCCAAACATCCGCTGACTGTCATACATTTCTGTTTAAGGCCTGCATGGAGTTCCGGTGGTGTAAAGGTTGCCTGTTTCGTCATAAATATTTGTTTCTACCCTATTCTTGGCCCTCTCGAAAAAAAGCTTTAAAGCTGATTCCCCGTGTAAACAAATTATGAACATTAATATTATTTGTATTATTATCATCAATAACAATAACATTATTTAGCACTGAACACACATTGAAAACCAACTTCGAATATTACAATTTCCTTACTAGCAACAACCATAGGAGTGCAATATTTTGTTTCATAAGTGCATTTCTAACCTGATTATTTGCAACCTGTAGAGTGCCTAAATTATGCGGAAGAAATGCACCGTATTTGTGTTTTATAATGCATCCATAAAATCGATATTGTTTTAAGATTACAATGAAATAAAGAGAAATTAAATTCATTTTCTCGCCTGTATATATATATACATATATAAAAGATGATGATTAAATACAAAATTGGTCCTAGGTATCACTTCTGTAGAATTTAAAAAAAAAGAAAACACTGTTTTCTTTTAAAGCGCGAATAGCTTGGTATTCGTGAGACAGGTGCCTTAGAACGATTTTGGAAGAGGGTGCGTATAGGCGTATATTATATTAATAGACAGCGATCCGTTTGGTAGACATGCTATACAGACAGAGCAGATGATCTAACCGACACAGACCCCCCCCCCCCTCCCCCCCTCCCCCTCTTCTCTTCGAGCACGGCAGACGAGGTCGTTAAAAATGCTTGAAAGAAGAGGGGGAGGGGAGGAACCCCAAAAGACAAAAGGGGAATTTTGTTTGTACAGACTATGTACGGACTATGTTTTTATCAATTTACTTGCTATCGGTGTGTGATGGATAGTTCTATTCGAATGCTACTCAATCAAGGCGGATCCAGAGTGACGAAGGTTTCACGGATGCCTCCTCCTGCCCCTTCTCCGGAGCTCTAAGTGAAACCCCTCTTCGGCTCATTCTTGATTAACAAGGTGAGAGAGTAGCGTGTTTCTCATTTCCTATCTTATACACCTCACCCCCCCCCCCCTTCTCTCTCTCCCTCATCTCTCTCTTCCTCTTCTTCTTCCTTCTCCTCCTCCTCTTCTTCTTCTTCTCCTTTTTTCTTCTTCTTCTGTCTGTCTCCTTTCTTCCTCCCCCCATCTCTCTCTCTCTCTCTCTCTCTCTCTCTTATGACCATCAGAACGCTTCCACTTTGGGGAGCCACCGCCAGCTCAATTCCCACGTCCACCCCTGAACAGATCTCCGATTAACAATTCCAGCGCAGTTTTTCCCAATCGTTTTCACCCATGCATGACGCAATCACAAAATCAAATCAAAACCGGTAGCAAACGCTCGTCCGTGTTAATCAATGATCAAAAAGAGAGAATTATGTTAGAAGATGGCAGATCGGGTAGACACCTTTATCATAATTATTTATGTCATGAAGTCCAATATCTACCGTATCACATTAACATGCATGGTACTACCTATACAACAGTAACATGCACGAATGTCTCCTTTTTCATTACAAACACGGCACGTATTCGAGTATTTTCTCACAACGCAACGAAGAGAAAGGTTAGGATAACAATTCTTGTGACTTACTAAAGGTTTGCATCCTGAATATGCCGCAAAAAATTGGATTGTTTAAGCAAATACAAGAGATGGAGAGAAGGAGAGAGAGGTGGAGGAAGAAATCGAGAGGGGGAGCGAGAGATTAGCATCAGAGAAATCTGTGTAATTCTCTCAATGGTGATTTAAGAACAACACGCGGAATACAGAGAACACTCATCGTTAACGTTTCAGGTACTGTTATTGAAATTATCATTTGGGTTGAAAGACAATCGTATAATGTTTCATTCCCGTTGCACACAGGACGACTTTTGTCTGACTACACATCTGCGTCAGTGATTGACGCGGCCTTTGACGCACCATGTGAAAATAATATCTTACAAAATATAAATTAGATCCCTTGCAAACGAGGCGTCATTTTGATAAAATTTAGTGTATGCAAATTTAGTGT